>JADDOH010006027.1:0-17406 GCA_016648135.1 Agrypnia vestita | reverse complement strand
ACGCGAGTAGGTCCAACTTCATCTTTGTCCACAATCGAAATTCAGCCTCCCAAGATCACGGGGCGTGAAAGACGTACGACTCCTCGCCTCCCGACCATGAAGAGACGAACTTCCCCATTCGGTTCTCGTTCATTATCCCATTTATAATCCCCGCGTGCCTAACCTTAAGAGTCTAGCGCCGGTAATAAGATCTCATTATGCTACGTTGGAAGTTAATATTGCACAACCGGGCGAAATGCCTATTTCCCGCGATCATATTCAATTTGTAAAACACAATAATATGTATTTATATATGTTAGTAAGACGTTTGAAATGCAGAATGCACGTACAATGACCTCGCTTCTATCCTAAAGATAATTAAGATATAATCCCGACGTTACGTCCCGACATCAGTACTAATTTGTTTCCGCGTCCGTTACCGTCGGCTCTGAACCCACGTAATGAAATGAATAGTGATCATGTACAATGACAAATTATTTAGCACGAACATTCCATTTGATACACATAAGAAAATAAAGAATAAATAATATTAATGGTTCTTATCTTATTTCTGTAGTTGGTCTGCTTCTGAGATGGCATCCTGATCCGAAGTAATATAACGGGTCCTCTCCAAAATTGTGCAATTACCAGCGCCTGTGTAGCCCTTCATTTCCCTTGTATATATATATTTTAATATCAGCGCCTGTAAAACTGTATTAGATCCTAGAAACAAGAAAACTATTCCCTCTACGCCGAGCACATACAGAACATAAACCCCTTCAATCTAGTTCATCCACACCGTACAGTGATATCACATGCAGACATAAACAATATAATTACAAGTATGCTTGCGCCCCGCCGACTGGACGCCTGTGTTTTCCAATAAAATCTAGTTCATCCACGGTTAAGAAAAAAGGCGAAAGAATAGTAATAGTAAAAGGTCCCAACAGAAGTTGAAGTTCTCTGTAAACTGTCCATATCCTCTAGTTGCGCCTGTGTTTTCCAATAACAACTTTCCAGTCATGTATTTAACATAACGTCCTCCTTGTGTGTATGTGTGCTTCAATATCTGCCATCCAGTTAATGGTTCCCAAAATAGTGTTTTCCTTGTATATATATTTCAATATCAGCACCTGTAAACCTGTATAGAATCCTAGAAACGAGAAGACTATTCCCTCTACGCCAAGCACATACAGAACATAAGCCCTTTCAAACTAGTTCATCTACGCCGTATAGTGATATCACAAGCAGACATAAACAATACAATTACAAGTATGCTTGCGTTCTCCCCCACCTTGGTGGAAATATTCGCATTCGTATTCACCGAATAGTAGGCCTGATATTCGTATTCATGAAGGTAGTATTCGTTGCATCAAGGTTATTATATTTACAAGTATGTTCAAGTTCCCCCACCTTGGTGGAAATATTCGCATTCGTATTCACCGAATAGTAGGCCTGATATTCGTATTCATGAAAGTAGTATTCGTTGCATCACTCTCAATAATAAAATCATATAGATAAATAATTACGGTAACTCATAAAAATATGATATTACTTATATTAAACGAACAAAGCAAAACAATCTGTCATATAAGTAAATAACGTGATCACGGAAGACCGAAGGTTAACTACCCCTGAACAAACCGCGAACTGCCCACAATAATGGAAAATGTTGTAGAAAACATTTCAAATATCTAATATTGAATGAATAAAAACAATGTCATATGAATAACTATCGCGATTACGGAAGGCCGAAGGTTAACCACCCCTGAACACACCGCGAACTGCCCATAATAATGGAAAATGTTCTAGAAAACATTTCAAATATCTAATATTGAATGAATAAAACAATGTCACATGAAAAACCATCACGGCTACGGAAGGCCGAAGGTTGATCTGATCTAACCGCAAACGACCCACAATAATGGAATATGTTGTAAAAAAAAAAACATTTCAAATATCTAATATTGAATGAATAAAACAATCTCATATGAATAACTATCGCAATTAGTTATTTCTATACAATATGTACAATACGAAATACGTTTTTATAAGAACTTGATAGGAATATATCGTGTTTAAAACGATTGCATAATGATACGCAATACAAACATGAAACGAGTTCAAATAAACCACACATTCATGTTTTAATAAAATAAATATAAAATCCAGATGCATTTTTAAAATATATTATTTTGTAGAAAATTCCTCGTACGATTTGAATTTATATCACACTGACAATCGTGATATCAAAACCCCATAATTACTCCGAATCATCCCCAAAACAATACAAATCATATAGAAATCCGTGTATTCTATCGCCAGTATAGATAACAAAGCATTCTTTTGCATATTTGAAAGTTACACAAGTATTAGGAAAGAACGCCCGCTGGATTATCACGCAAAACTATGAATTATTAAATCTGATGAGCGCTTAGTAATATAAGGTTCCAAATATGATACACACAAAAGGCAATAGAAATAAATAATATTGGAAATGCTTATCTGTTCACTGTTCCAATTCTCCTTTGAATTATTATCAACCTCCGGCTTTCTCCTCGGTCCAGTTAAATTAACTTCCTTACTTCGGACTCTCCTCGACAAAGCCTCGGCCGACCTTCAAGCTGAAAACTCAAGTGCCGCTTTCTAATTTGTAACGCCTAAAAATAGTCCCTATCTCGCGCCATCTTTGATTCCAACTCGCGTGTAAAAGTCAAAGTCTAACTCTCAGAACCATCCTCATTGGTCAGATTCGGTGCTAACGGCGCACCTGTAATTGGCCAGATTCGTTACGCGGATAACCGCCTTTGATTGGCTCGCTTCGCCAAACTAAAATAACATAAAGCCTGCTTTACACGCCCGCGTGCAGAAATAATAAAGCTCGTCCGCACCTACTTATCCGGCAAATATTTAATTATAGAGTATTTAACGGTTTGTGAAGCTTCTCTTTATTATAAACTTTAGCAGATAGATATTTTCGTATAATTTTTCAGCAATGTCTATTTGAATAGGCCAATATCGTTACAACACGTTCTACATGACCAAACCATTTCAGCACTCCTTTCTTTATTCTGTCTACCACACAACAGCCAGCATTACATTCACTTCTAATTTGTACATTCACTCTATCGACCAACGATTTTCCACACAAGCGCCTTAGTGACTGATGATAGTAAAACTTTACTGCTATTGGTGATTTCCTGCCATGGTAATGATATGATGTTGATGATGAGTGATAATAAAAATATCAAGGTATTGTTTTTATTTATTTTATTATTCGTGATATGTACACTTTTTTATTATTTTTATTAAATAAAATTGAAACCCAACAGATGCAGAAAGGGATGGAAAGTCGAAGATTGTAAACTTTGATCAATAATAAACTCAAGGGATGATTTTCTGAGAGGAACTGATAAGGAAGTAGATACTTCCATAATAGTTCCGGGATAGGGTGGGTCTCCGCCCCTTTCTGCTTCCCTTATGCCTTGATAATGAATTTTTCATAATCAATACAAGTTACTTTTTGCATAGATCAACTTTTTTCAAAAACTAAGAAATACTGAATATAGAAATACTGAAAAAAAAATTTAAAATTTAAATTGATATTGTATATTTTCAACCCTAATGATGTTAGGTCATTCAGAATATTTTTGAGTTTGTTCAAATCTTTCAAAACGGTAGTGCTGGATTTCTTGTCACAGAGACATCATTAATCAATTAATGTATATTATGGATGTCTCACAGAGACGAAACTGTATTTTATTATTATTATGGGAAAGTAGGTATTGTGGGAGTCTCATTTGATGGACATTAACGATATCAAAAATAATTAGCGACATCTGTGGGGATTTAGGGGGAAGGAAAATGGCTGTCACAGGCCGGTATAATAGGTTGTTACAACACGTACGTGATGTGTGTCATATAATCCAAATATATACAACTTTCAAAAATTAGTAAGACATGGTATATTCTATCATGGTGGAAATGGCGAACGTTACATATGTGTAAAGTCATCACTTAAGCCTACCATACGATCGGTCGTAAGTCCGATATACACCATAAAATGACTTCTATACCTACTTTCCCATAATAATGATAAAATACAGTTTCGTCTCTGTGAGACATCCATAATATACATTAATTGATGTTAGGTCATGTTTGTTTGAATCCACCTGTAAAGTTTTTGCCCCTGGCTATGAGACACCCTGTATAACGAGGTTTCACCTTTAATTTCACTAACACAAGCATAAAACGAACAGGCAGGCGTATCAAGATTGAAGATAGACCTCACTCACAGATAAAGATTAACCCTTTGAGCGCCGCGCGCGCTCCCCGGCGGCGTTATCTGGGGCAATAAAAATCCATCTACGTTGTTCTTACCTCGCTAATGGATAAAGTTGTCCCGGCCGCCGACGCAAATTGTTTGTCAGGGCGCGACTCAAAGGGTTGAAGCCATGTATTCACTAGGGGACAAATCGCGAAACATTCCGCTCGGAATGTCGCATCAACATCTACGCTCATGTTTCGGGGACAATGACGCGGTCATTTGACGTGTACACACCGGGACTCGCATATCTTGTCGCGGAAACGTCACCCGATGAGGTTATGGATGACAGCTGCGGTATCTCATTTGGCGAAAACGGGGTTCCGCGCAATTCGAAATGTTTTTTTGGGTCGCAATTTCAAATTAACGAGGTTTTACTGTAGTAAATTGAATATTATTAAAAACAAGGTCCTTTTTGCAAATAATTATTGTTTTCCAGACGTCGCGGAAATATATCGCCCTATGAGGTTATGATGACAGCCGCGTATCTGTTTATGTTAATGAGTTTATCGAAAAGTAAGAGGAGAATGCGAAATTATTTACTGCAAAGAGAAAGAAGGACGGACATTCTATGCGATCTTCGATCGATACAGCTCGATGAGTTCAAGAACGATTTCGTTTCCCCGCATTGTCATCTTGACATATACAGAGCATGCGTATTCACTTGTAAACATACCACGTGGTACTGACGCTCCGCGGAATGTCGCAGTGAATATGCTCGGGTACCGTGCGCATGGCAACGTTGCCACGGCACGTAGAAATGCCTCGCTATGTTGTGCGCGACGTCGTGGAACAGTGCACGACGTTGCAACGTCACGTAGACTCTATGCCGCGCGTGCTGTTGAGGGACAATTTGTCCCCTAGTGAATACATGGCTTGAATCTCCTCCGGACCGACATTTGCGCGAGATTTCATCTCGGAGATGAGTAAACATCGCATCCCGCCGTTTTGATATCGCCCGGCAGGGCGAAAATTGTTTGGTGATGAATTGAAATTATACCGAGATGATCGCCGGCATTTACGAATTCGAAACGTGCTTTGTGAAATCTTCGACAGCGGAAATAATTTAAGAGGTTAATAAAAAAATATTATCTTGGACATGTTCACGTTGGAGATTATTTAGTTTGACAAGAGATGAAAGGGGGATGTGATCGTTGAGAACAATTTGTGAGGATGTTTGTACAGTCGAGTAAGGAATTAATATGACATCATTATATAAAAATATGAACTCGGCAGGCACTCCTGAAATCTTGAAAAAAATTCTACAAATGTTACGTTTAAAAAAATTTAGGGCTTCTGGAGCCCATTTTTTTTTATTATTCTTAAAAAATAGTAGACGTGAGTATATACACCCTAAGCTTACCACAATTTTTTTTTTTAATAAGGTGTTTATTTTCAGCAGCATACGAAGGAAAAATGATTACTTGAACAAACTTATTACAGAATGTCCAAAACTAGTGAAAGTGCTAATATCTTCCGACTAGATATGAAATACTTATCTCAAAGTGATACATTTACACAGTTGTGAAGTTTCAATTTTCTTTCAATCTATCTGATGAAAATGTCAACGTTTTTAATCATTACGAATTTTTTCATTTTATGTAGTAAAAAATTGGGAAAATGAAATAGGAAAACTTGAATATTTTTCTCACAAATATAACGTAGAGAGTTATATAATTTCAATTACATCATTTATTATTATTAAATAATTTCTTAGATTTATTTTTCTAAGATTATTTATTTTCTGTTTATTACGATGAATTTTCAAAGTAACAATGGTAAAAAATTAATGAATTGAAAAAAAAATGTTCATTCATTAATTTAAAAAAATTATTTACTTCGTGAAATATTCATTTAAGTGATTTTTGAGAAAGTTTTTTTTTTAATCAAGGATTATGCACAACCATACCTACCGCTAACGCTATAAACTTCAACAAAAGGTAAAAATCCGCTCAGATTACTATACGGCAGTAGACGAAACGTGACATCATGCCACAAAAATACCTGTCTCCGACACGGTATCACCACTCAATACATTAACACATATACATCATGCTGTCGACATGGTAGTGCAAACCAGTACTTAATCTAACACAAACTAGGACCCTGATTTCGGCAAGCCTTTTTAAATTTTTTAATTTCACATCACTAGAAACTCTTCCTTCTCCCTGACCATGTGAATTATATACATTAAGAACCTTTTTATGTTTATAATAAAGTTAAATTAGTAAGAAACACTTAAATGAAATTGTAAAATTTTTAAATCTGTCATTCATATCAAATTGACTTGTCTATAATTATGTCTATCTGTGTCATCATTGTGCGAAAAATTTAACTATTTTTTTAAATATTTTGTCCTACCAAGCAATTATGTCTCCCTGTTGGATAACCGAATTAAAAAATTTAAATAAAAATCAACACATACTCATCACTTCATGATGAAAGACCCTACAATGGAATGAAAAACGTCGGCCAGAGAGGTTAGATATATAAGGCAGAATATTCCAGAAAACTACACGCAAAAGATAAACAAAAGGTCTTCATTAAATTAGGTAAAAAACACAAAATTTACGTGAGTTAAATAATATTTGTACTTCTTAAGTTTCGAGAGTTACAAAATTCCTTATCGACAGGTGAAATATTAAAGTTTAATACTTCACCTGTCGATGAGATATTCTGTTACTCTTGAAAATTAAGAAGCAACATATATAAATAGTATTAACTTACGCAGAGGTAACAAAGTTTGTGTTTTTCACCTAATTCAATGATCATTTTGAATAATCTTTATTTTAATGCCAAATCCATCAACAATATAAAACGTCTTCACTTTACTTATATTTTAACCTCAAATGCAAAAGTTTACAAATAATTTGATTGTGAAAATAATTTTGTGCAATTATTTAATATATTGTAACGAGGCTAAAAAGAATCGCACGCTTCTGTTAAGTGACAGTTGTTTGAAGTTGGCACAATACTACCGAAGGATCTGGAATTACCTCCGACTTTCGAGAGACGTCTGTAACGTTCTAGAAACATCTGGAATTTACGAGAACTTGCAAATAAACACTGGAAACGTCTAGATAACAGCATTTAACCAATATAAATACGACACACGGGAGTAAGGAGTGAGTTGTTTTTCCGTGCGCGTTGACGGCGATAATAGAAGCGAAGGCAGCCGCGAGCGGCGGGTCAGGCGGGCCAAGCGAGCGGTAGCGGCGAGTTGCGAGAAGCCAGTGGTGCCAAGCGAGCGGTAATTCGACAGCGATTCCAGAAAGTTCTTACGTAGCGAAATAAACAGAAGCGGAAATAATAAGTGCGGAAATTGATGGAATGTTCTAGTGAACAGTGAATAAAGTGCTAAAGTGAATATAAAGTGTCTATTTATGAGTGATAATTTAATAGTGATAAATGACCTTGTACGTTTGAATAATTAATTATTCAGTAATAAATAAATGCTGTATTAAATCCCAGCGTTTTCATTAATTCATCCTGCAGCCACGATACGTGAAAATATTTTTTTAATGGTTATTTTATATAAATATTGAAAAAAAAAATTGAGCCACATAACCTACACATATATTTGGTTATTTTTGTGTATTTCATTTAAATAATGCTGCGTACTCTACTCTCCGCGGTATTTTATTTGAAAGTTTCCGAATTTGAAGATCGCATTCAATCTCGCGAGTGTACAATATATAACAATTTTCCGCGGTGGCCGTCTCTCTCTCCTCTTCTCGTCCGACGTTCCATCATGCCGGAGTGTTCCTCTCCGTTTCTTATGCGGCCGAGATGGAAAAGCGTATTTCCTGTTTCCGCACTTCCGGCGAGCCGCAGCCTCCCCGCGCAGCCTCCTCCATCTGGAATGCAAGGCAAATATTTCCCCAGAGTCGCGGCTCCCCGCGGAGGTCGCGTCTCGGAGATGTCACTCCAAGACGTTTGCTCTGAGTACCGAAATAAGTATAAACAACCAAATTTTAATTATATTTAAAAAAAACTAACCCATAAAAACCAAGTTTTTATTTTACTACCTTTGTAAATTAAGTTTACCTTCATGTAATTGAATAATTGATCGACTGAAAATGAAACATGTCTAGACAAATATCTATGTTGGAAATCTCTAAAAATATCTCTTTATTATTTGATTAAGTGTGCTTTCGTCTGTGAACCAATTGTCATAGATTTTCGAAATTCGTAGTGAAGTACCTATTACACTTACCGACGGAGTAATTCAAATTTTAAATATTCCGTGACGTTATCGGGCCGCCGTTGGTAGTAATCAAACTTTTGTCATGATTCCAATTTGAAAAAACCATTAAAATTTATAAAAATCCTAAATAATACTATAATTATTAATTTTTTTTAACGAAAATTTGAAAGATCTTCTTGATCGTCGCCACGAGTCTGTCTGCAAAGTTTCAGCTAGATTGGATCACGGAAAAAGGGTTAAACATCGATCAAAAGTTTTTTTGACAGGCAAGCAAGCAAGCAGACGCTACGAGTAAAAACAAATTCAACTGCATCAAATATGAGTTATTAAAGAGATTTCTTAACGTGATTTAAGTGTTATTAAATTTTCATTAGACTATTTCCTGATGATGAGAGGGACTGCTCTTCTTGGAACTCGATGCAGTAGCCATGTGATGATGATAACTCAACAGGATTGCGCAAAAAAAAACCCACCCTCGACCACCCCACTCCCTCCTTATTCATCAATTTAATCCTTTGAAATTATAATTCTACGTCTTCCATTCCTAATTTTGCTTCCTTCCAACCCTGTCATCTGCCTGGATCAAATTGCATACATCATTGTTATTTAGAGCCTATGTTGAATAAATATTTTTTGTACACAGGCAACACTAACCTTAAAATATAAGGTTCTACTAAAACTGAACCCTGGAAAATGCCGTATACGGAGCGTTAAAATTTAATATATAATGTAATGCTCCATTTTTTATTCATAAGCTCAAATACGATCAAGTAGTTTTCACTTTCCTCTGTACACTTTTATTAATAAGTAAATATATTATATATAATATTAATAATATTTTTATATTTAGGTATGTTCTAACAACACAGTCACTGGATTTTTTCTCCAGAGGGATGATTATTTAATTAAAATAAATTATCGAAGTCTCGCGGAGATGAAACTATTTGTATGAAAAACATGTATGGAAGTCTTTTTGTACGATGGCCAGTGCTTACGACCGATACATCGAGGTATAGTTAACAGTTGCGAAATCAACTAATTCATGAGAATGGACAATAGATGTCTCTAGCATAATACTTTCAAATAAACGGAAGGTTTACAGATTTGGAATTAAACTTTCAAAAATTTTATAATGTGCGGATATTCTTACGATGGAATTGGTGAACGTTGCATTGTGTAGGGTGATCTTTTAAGCCAATTCATGCAGATAGTGAGCCCTGGGCTATCCAATAAAAAGACTTCCATACATGTTTCTCATGTAAATAGTTTCGTCTCTATGCGACTTCTATAATTAAACTTAATTAAAATTTTATAATATTCTGATACAGATTTTCATCATGTTGTTATATAAATGTGGTAGCCACTTACACAATTAAAGTTTTTTTTTCAATTGTGGGTATTTTGCACTCCTGTTGTTTAAATATAATTATTAAAGAAAATATTTTCTATGTATCCTTTTCTATGGAAATAAAATATTTGAACAAAAATTGAAAATTTTATAATAATAGCAAACTTAATATATCCATTTTCGAATTAGCATTCTGAAAATATCTCAACATCGCAATAAGAATAGTGTTCTCGAATATAATGAAATACAATATTCACAAGAGTGATTTCATCTTAATTTATTTATTACGTTACGTTTTCGTGGGAAGGTACTAGTTGAAAATAGAAAAAAAATAACAAATTAGTGGTAGGTTCATGTTACTAATTTAATTAATGTTGAACAATAAAAGATTATTTGAAATGGAATACAATACATTGGAGTGAAGTGTCATTTTCCTCTGAATTTAATTAATATGTTACACTTTTCTTCGGATGGTACATATATTTTTTAAAATACAAAATATTGGAAATATGATTACTAGAACTTGGGGAGCCTGGAGAGCAGGTGAGCCCATAAAAAAAATGTTACACATGTAAATTTTCACAGAATAGTTGAAAGGATCTTGTATCGAATTGAATTATTAATTTTAAAATTTTTATTTATATGTTTTTCAGTCGCGTTTTTGAAATAATCTTCTTTTGATAACTTACATGAAAAAATGCAAAAATTCAAATACCTAAGGGTGGAATTTTCTAGTGACGGGAGGCAGGGAAGTGAAATAAATAGAAGAATCCGAGCTGCAGCCGGCGTTTACGCTCTCTATATATGAAGGTGATAAGAAAATACCCAGCTTAGTGTCAAGACAACACTGACTGTTTT
This sequence comes from Agrypnia vestita, assembly GCA_016648135.1. Lineage (NCBI taxonomy): Eukaryota > Metazoa > Arthropoda > Insecta > Trichoptera > Phryganeidae > Agrypnia > Agrypnia vestita. The sequence continues at coordinate 6,690 of JADDOH010006027.1, read as the reverse complement.
CAAATCTGTGTACAGGCCCACCCCAAGATATGGCCATCAAATTTGGATCCTGATAGAGTGAGAGCAAGGATCCAGGTTGCCGAGATGAGTTTTCTAAGGGGGGTAACGGGAGTTACACTGATGGACAAAGTGATAAGTGCTGACATAAGGCACACACTCAGCATGGAGCTCCTACACCTGCACATAGAAAAATCACAAATGAAGTGGCTTGGCCATGTGCTAAGAATGCCAGAAGAATGAATACCATGAAGAATCCTCCTCTCCTGGCAACCCCGGAAGGAAGACGGCAAGTGGGTCGTCCTAGATTAAGCTGGGAGGGGCAACATAAAAATGTATATGAAAACATAATGGGTCTAGACTGGTTGACTCATGAAGAAGCAGCGCAAGACAGGGGAATATGGAAACACTTTGTGAGTCTTTGGGCCCCCGACGCTACTAGGATAAGGGTGTGAAGATGATGATGATGAGTTGTGCACGCTGAGCATGCGCATCGTGTAGTGAGAATGCGCATCCACGATATGCGTGCACATCTATTAAACTGTCAAAAATTTATTCATTTGAAATAGGCGTTGCACATGCAATGCAATGTCTATTTCAAATCCTTATGATTGGTACCTACTTAATGCAATTTTGCATATTGTATTAGTATTTCATGTTATTGTCGATGTTTTTTGCAAAAAACACGAAATTTTTAGATATTCGTTTGTAAAACAAAAGACACACTCATTCATTCGACATTTAATGCGGCTGTCTAAAATGTACCTATGGTTTAGAAACTTTTGAATACAGAACCGTTTTAGGCCAAAAATCGATAAAACATGAAAGTGGATAGGTTTTTTTTATAAGTTCCAATCATCGTGAGATGTCGATTCGAAGAAATGTATCTCTTATTTTAGCTACCACAAACCAATAGTTACATTTGTACCACTTCCAAACAAATATGAATAATTTAACTATATTTAAGTATTATCAATTAATTAATCAACTTTATTTATTATCTCCCTAGACATCGTTTTATGAATGTATATTTTTTACTAACATATAAATATAAATCCTCACAGACACGCCAAAGAAGAATAAATTCTACCGCGTGTACATGAGTATACGCTACACCAATTTTTATTAATATCCAATCAAGCGTCAGGTGATCTTAAAATAATTTATTCGAAACGCGCTTATAAATAATACGGTTTATACGCTAGTAGCTATTACTGCCATAAGTGTGACGTAAAATTGGCGAGAATTATATTTTTGATTTTGTTATGATTATGATTTCATTGTTATTGCAGCATACATTTAATAAAAATATTAATAGGTCCTATTAATCCAAATATTTTACATTCAGCAACTTGTATTTATATGAAAAGTATTGAAAAGAGATGCTATATAATTTTAAATATCATGTAAAATAATATAATTTAAAATTATATACAGCATATATTTTCAATATTTTTCACAAGTTGATAAATGTAGATTAATAATGCCCTCATAAGGCGAACCGCGTCTCAAAAAATTAAAAAGGTAGAACTTAAGCAAGTATTTTTATTTTCAAATAAGAATATTGTTCATTTTTATCCATAGTAATTTTCGATAGGCCATCTATTATTTTTAAAATTATATATTTATTTGACAATATGTTAGTTTAGGTCCCTTGTCTACCAAGAAAGAAGCCTATTGAGCTCGATTTTCAGCCCCAAAAATCAATACCTTAATTTTTATCAGACCTTTAAAATAGTAAAATAAATTTACCTGATTGTTTTAAAAAAGGGTAATAAACGAAATATTATTTTAATTAAATGGTGGTCAAAATATAAGTATAATTCATCTCTGTAAGGGTAGAATCATCCATTATGGATAATTTCTCAAATTATCATTTAATATTCCCACATTTTTTTACAGAACGAAGGCATGATCTAATAAAACAACCCTTGAGCCCTAATTACAATAAAACGAAAAGCTTCAAGGAATAATTTCACGGAGGGTAGAGGTGTCGTCTGTCGTTCCTACTTGAACATTCCCCCGTCACCTGAAGAGGCTGGAGTGATCTTCTGGAGTGGAGTCGAGAGGAGAGGGGGCGGAAGATGACAGGGGCGGCGCGGGGTTAAGGGTGGGAGAGTCAAACGGATCAAACTGAGCAAAAACGCTTATTTTAATTCTGAACTTTGAAACTTTGTAGACACGATTTTTTGTGATAATTTTGATTAGGTTACATCAATGTATATAAATATTGTAACGAGACTATAGAAAAATAAGGAATTGTACATAATCATGGATTTATCAGCACTCTGGACATTTCACAGTAAATTGAAAATTAGTGGAAGCGTCTAGAAAAAACTACTATATTCGCAAAACTACCGAGAAAACATAAAAGCGGGACGATACCATCGGGACAAGGAATTAATTGTGACAGTTCAGGGAATCCAGAGACAAGCTACCAGCGGCAATTTAGTGTGAACAGCGACAATAAATTAAGAGAGTACCTAGTAAATTAAAATTTCAATAGTAAATGTCCTGGAAAGATGAATACAAAGCGTTTCACAGACAAATGATGAAATTAAAATAAATGTGAATTGAGGATCAATTTTCGTGTCCAGTGACTTTATTTAATTAATAAAACTTGAATCAATTTCAAATATTTTATTTGTCTCCCGCTGCTACGATGACGTGGAAATATTTAAAATAACAATGAAAAATACGATGATTTGAAGCAGGCCTAAATTTTGCGCGGTTGAAGAAAAGAGTGGGCACTTATTTTATGGCGATGGAAAATTTTAACAAAATTACATAGGAGTTGTACAAAGGTAATACATATACAACACACAAAAAAAATATTGATGTAGTTGTCAATCATGGGCGGAATTGGTGAATGTTACAATGTGTAAAATGATCACACTTGCCAGCCGTACGTACCTACGTACATTATGATGGGTCGTAATTCCTATAAACACCCATGAAAACAACAATTTTATTACTCATCATCATTATCATCTTTATCCCATTGTCCTAGTAGGGTCCGGAGCTCAAAGATTTGACAAGGTGCTTCCATATTCCCCTATCTTACGCTGCTTCCACAAAAGTCAACCAGTTTAGACCATTCTGTTCACTATGAACCTTTTTTTCTGCTTCCATACCTATTTTTCCACATAAATAGCTTCGCCTCAACAAAAAATTTTTAACATATATTTTAATTAACACTTAAGAATTAAGGTTGTTATTACGGTCGTTAGACATATTTAACTGTAAATAGTTGCGGATATTTTATACGAATACAGTCCGCCCTCTACCTCCGCGGGTAAAGGTCGTCCTCCTGATGACGTTGAATAAGCATTCAACGAAACGTCGAGAATCGTTTCTCGGAAAAACATACGGTTCGTATAAAGTATCCACAACAATTTACAGTTAAATTTGATGAATATTATTCCCTCTGGGGATAAAATCTATTATTGTATTCTTAAATTGTAAACATACTCAAAATATTCTGAACACTTTATTTAAATTTACGTTATGGCATACAACGAACGCTTTACCAAAATATTGAACAATACTATTAAACAACATGGAAAAATGAATTTAAATGCACAATTGTGCGATATTAAGGTTTATATTCCCACTATATATAAACATAAACCGATACACATTTATGGCACCGAGCGTACCTTCCTTAAGACCGTGGCTTTATTTCTTTGTAAAAATAAAAACTTACGCCAGTTTACGATATTTTTATTCCTTTCTGGTTCGAAAAATTTCGCAACATGTGTCCTTCGCCAGGCAGCTTCCAGAATCCAATATCTTTGCGAAGCACCGACAATAAACCATAGAATCGTCACTGATAGAAAGTTTTCAAGAAAACATCGCGTATATCATATAAATGCACAATTTGCTTTATCTTGTCCGCCCCGCGAATAAACATATTCTGGCGACCAATGCTTTGTAAAAGAAATACGAGTATTTGGAAACTCCATGCTTCTCATTTCGCAACCGTAAAAATGATTGATAAAAGGAATTGTCGGTTTGTCTTGCTTATTATAATACGTGCACCGCACTATAGTTCACACGTACACATTGTAAATCTTAAGCGAAGTTTGATGAAAATAAAAATGATGGGACAAACTCCTGTGTGTCGGTGATGTAACGTAGGTCTACATGTCACAGAAAACATGAAATATCTAACTTATTTACGAAAACTAAAACGTCACGTTTTTTGTAATCATCGAATAGACATTTTCACACCAAAATGACTAAAGAGCAGAATATTGCACGTCGCAGTTAAATCGAGCAAGAAAGAGCACGACAATACCACACATTTCATGTGGGACAGAGATGGCGGTTGCTTGGGTTTCGGTGAAAGAGATAATAAATAGCACGGTAGAGTTGCGTAACATGTGTTAGACAAAGACGGACTGCAGTCAACGGCGTCGTTGAATTTAGTTGATAATGATACGTCAGCGTGAGCGCACAAGAATTCGATATACCATGATTTTATGATAATTTACTAATATAATGCAAATATGTATGTTTACCTTATATAATTATATAAAGGGACCTTTTAAAAGTCTTATATTAGGTCCTTACATATGAAATTGACGTTTTGCCGTACTGGCAAATTTGATCTCAAATATCTTCTCTTTGGTTAGGAATTCCAAATCCAAATTTATACAGCTATTTACTCATGTATTTGTGTTTTGAAAATTATAATTCATTTGTTTTTTCCTCAATTGTTTTTTTCTTTGCGTCACTCAGTTTACAAAATGAAAAACTTGAAATATCGCGTTATTTACGAGTACGAGTTCCACCGTGGCACCAGTGCTGCAGAAACGGCTCGAAGTATTAATGATGTGTATGGCGACGGTGCCGCAAAAGAAAACACAGTGCGTTTTTGGTTCCAACGTTTTCGTTCTGGAAATTTCGACCTGCAGAACAAGCCCCGTGTACGGCCGGACTTAGTTGATAATGAAGAATGAAGGCTATTGTGGAAGCGGATCCATTGCAAACCACATCCGAGTTAGCTGCAGGCTGCGGTGTTAGTGATAAAACTGTTTTATTCCACTTGAAGCAAATTGGTAAGGTGAAAAAGCTTGAAAGGTGGGTACCTCACGAATTGAGTGAAGCAAATCAACAAACGCGCGTTGACTGCTGCGTTGCATTACTCAACCGGCACAATAATGAAGGGATTTTAAATCGAATAATTACCTGTGATGAAAAGTGGATCCTGTACGATAATCGGAAGCGCTCATCGCAATGGGTGAACCCTGCCGAACCAGCCAAACCATGCCCCAAGCGAAAATTGACTCCAAAAAAGTTACTTGTGAGCGTTTGGTGGACTAGTGCTGGTGTCGTTCACTACAGCTTTCTTAAATCTGGCCAGACGATTACGGCAGATGTCTATTGTCAGCAACTGCAAACCATGTTGGAAAAGCTAGCTGCTAAACAACCGAGGCTGGTTAATCGCTCTAGGCCACTGCTGCTTCATGATAACGCTAGACAACACACTGCACAACAGACGGCTACCAAATTAGAGGAGCTTCAATTGGAATGTCTAAGACATCCACCGTACTCTCCGGACCTTGCCCCAACAGATTACCATTTTTTTCGAAATTTGGATAACTTCTTGCAAAGGAAAAAATTCAACTCCGATGGGGCAGTCCAAACCGCCTTCAAAGATTTTATTGATTCCCGTCCGAATGGTTTTTTTAGTAAAGGGATAGATGAACTACCTATGAGATGGCAAAAGTGCATAGATAGCAATGGTACATACTTTGATTAAATAAATATATTATAATAAAAAAAAATCGGCTTCATGTTCCTCCCATACTAAACGTCAATTTCATATGTAAGGACCTAATATGTATTGAAAATATATTTTTTTTATCACATATTAAAAACTATGTCGATTTTTAATCATGTAAAACTGTGTTACACCACCGTTCCAGAAGGTATTTTTTAGCACAGTATTTAAGAGTTAGGAAGCGGGCGAAATGTATATTATAATATTTTATCCAAACAAGCAGGTGAAGCTAATATTGGGTCCTTACATATGAAATTGGCGTTTAGTATGGGAGGAACATAAAGCCGATTTTTTTTATTATAATATATTTATTTAATCAAAGTATGTACCATTGCTATCTATGCACTTTTGCCATCTCATAGGTAGTTCATCTATCCCTTTACTAAAAAAACCATTCGGACGGGAATCAATAAAATCTTTGAAGGCGGTTTGGACTGCCCCATCGGAGTTGAATTTTTTCCTTTGCAAGAAGTTATCCAAATTTCGAAAAAAATGGTAATCTGTTGGGGAAAGGTACGGAGAGTACGGTGGATGTCTTAGATATTCCAATTGAAGCTCTTCTAATTTGGTAGCCGTCTATTGTGCAGTGTGTGGTCTAGCGTTATCATGAAGCAGCAGTGGCCTAGAGCGATTAACCAGCCTTGGTTGTTTAGCAGCTAGCTTTTCCATCATGGTTTGCAGTTGCTGACAATAGACATCTGCCGTAATCGTCTGGCCAGATTTAAGAAAGCTGTAGTGAACGACACCAGCACTAGTTCACCAAACGCTCACAAGTAATTTTTTTGGAGTCAATTTTCGCTTGGGGCATGGTTTGGCTGGTTTGGCAGGGTTCAGCCATTGCGATGAGCGCTTCCGATTATCGTACAGGATCCACTTTTCATCACAGGTTTAAAATCCCTTCATTA
>JADDOH010006026.1:0-21693 GCA_016648135.1 Agrypnia vestita | reverse complement strand
TCTATTTCGCACTTACATTATTATCAATCACTATAACTAGATGTCATCGAGAAATGGCAACCCAGATGCATCCATGACACATGCTAAGTTCACAAGTGAAATATTGATAAACCAATCTGACTGTCGCTTGAGCGTGTAATACCCGCTCAAAATGGACAACATTGTAATGCACCGAGAACCGCTACTTATAGTTACACGGTGTTGGCCTTGGAACCCACGCACTCTATATTTGCAAGGTGGTATTGTGTCTCGTTTTTGACCAACAACATTTTTCTTAATTGTATATGTTAATTTGCGAAATAAATTTTATTCTAAACCACAGACTACCGAAATATATAGACATGAACGAAAATGTCTAGCTACACAGTCTGATTCCGCGGCTGGTACGAATACGTTTAATGTTTAATTTAAGAAAAAAAATTCGGGTAGGTAAATTTTTAAACAATCATGAAAAGCTCAAACTATAAACGCTAAGTTAATATCATGTCGGTAAATAAGTTGCGCTTCATTACAAAAATACATTTTTACTTGAAGTGACTCGGTTTTGGAACGAAATTTAAAAAAAAAGTTTTTACAATACTCCCTTTCTCATTTTCGGGTTTCGTGTCTACCAGATGCGTCGGAGTATTTTCATACAACTGAGTTGTGTGAAAAAACCATTAAAAATTTGAAAAATCCAAAATTATACTATAATTATTAAATTTTTTAACGAAATCGATAGATCTTCCTGATCGTCGCCACGAGTCTGCTTGCAAAGTTTCAGCTCGATTGGATCACGGAAAAAGGATTAAAAATCGATCCAAAGCTTTTTCGTCAGACAAGCAAGCAATCAGACACCACGAGTTAAAAGAAAGGGAGTTAAAACGAAGTCTTTTAAAAAACACGTTTTATTTGCAAGGGGGATTTAACGGTGCAAGAATACATTATTTAACTGCATCATAAATGTATCTAAAATAAATGCAATTGGGAAATACTTTCGCCATGACTTAATCCACCGGCCTAAAGACGGTATTTAGTTTTCTGTAAATAAAATATCACTTCTAAACATTATTTAAAATTTCTTTATCATTAAAAGCGTATTGCGTAATCATGCTATCTTCAAAAATTTCTGTCTCTAATATCACTCTAAAGCTATCTATTAGGATCGACTTGGTGACGGTCTACTTATCAAATATTAAAACAAATCAAAAAGTAATATTTAATTAAATAAATAAATAAACAGCGACGATAAATTGTTCCCCTTACATGTGATTCAATTTTTTCCGCGTTAAAATGAGTTGTGTTCGTTATTTTTCTCGTACAATCAACGATACAGCTTTCTTGCGAGCGATAAAACTATTGTTTCCTCCAGCACTCCGCTGGGACAGATTCCCTTAATGTCGAATTGAATTGTGGGGCGATTCGTGGATTATTCCGTTATACGGAGCGCAAAACCTTTGACACTTTTACCGTCCATTTCATTCGTGCTGTCCGAAGGGAAACATTGGCGAAATCATTTCTTAAGATTCTCCCGTGAAATACGACGAATGGGACAATTGGGTTGCCAATTTAAAAAATCCCCAAGTCCGCTTTAATTGAAAATAATTGATTTCGAGTTAGCTTTAGATAATTTTAAAGCTTCGTTCTAAATTTCGAAAAAAATAAAGTGAAACGAAGTTAAGGATTATGCTCACGATATCGATGCAGAAACGATAGTGAAAAAGGGTGAATCCAGGAAAAAACGTAAATTATGCTCTGAGTGCTAGACTGGTTTATAATGGATTCAGGTGCCATTAATAACATATGGGAATGAAACGTGGAAGTGTCAAGAAAAAAATTAAAATAGTACAGTAATAATTCTATGGAAATGCGGTTGCTTAGATGCACCTGTGATAAATCTGTGTTCGATACATTTAATAATAAACAAATTATAGTGAATTAGAATAAAGGAAGGATCTCTGAGATGGCTCAGTCATGTGGAAAATATAAGTGAAAAGAGGATGATAAAGAAAACCGAGGGCGTCTGCCAAAGACCTGTTATGATTAGATAAATCAAACATTGAAGAATTTTTTTTATTTTTTTTTATTTTATTTTTGAAAACGTACAGTACAAAGTCATAAAAGAAAATTATATAATATCAAAAAAATATTCATTTAGTATGACCAGTGAAGTTTCCTCGAAGCTGGTAAAAAAAACTAAGCAAAAAAAAATGATAAAGAATATGTGATAAATAATAAATTTTTCAAAGATTTAAATTATGATAGTGCATAAAATGGGAAGGGTGGGAAGAGGGAGGGAATGGGATTCAATTAAAGAAGTATTAAATTTATTTCAATAATCATAAATGAGAATACGGAGTTTCATTTTAAATAAAAGTAAATTGTCAATAAAAATGTCTAGTTTACCTTGTTAAAAACTTCGACAACCAAAGAAAGTGGACGAGGCGAAAATTTTGTATCAGGACAGAAGAGTGTGACATTCTATCCTCTCTGCCTCTCGCTGCCATAAAACCGGGTAGTGGTTAGTTAGTTCATTATATTGAGGGTGATTAGCCCTCGTAATTCAATGGGCATGAGACACTGGTTTCTCACATCGAAAGTTCCGAGTTTGATTTTCGGTGAGATTTCAATATACTCGTCCTCTCTAGACCTGGGTGTTTTTGTAAAGAATTTTGATAAAGTAATTGAAACTCAAGACCTTCCATATATATATTTTTTACTCCCTTTTTATTAACTAGTGGCGTCTGCTTGCTTGCCGTCGAAAAAACTTTGGATCGATTTTTAACCCTTTTCCCGTGATCCAATCGAGCTGAAACTTTGCAAGCAGACTCGAGGCGACGATCAAGAAGATTTATCAAATTTTTGTTAAATAATAATAATAATATAGTATAATTCTGGATTTTTCAAATTTTTAATGGTTTTTCATATAAGTTGTATGGAGATTCCGACGCATGTGGTAGACACGAAACCCGAAAATGAGAAAGGGGGTATTGTAAAAACTTATTTTTTATGGGTTACTTTTTTTAATTTTCTTTTCTTTTCTAATAATATATGGGTATAATAGGTATATCAATTTTCTGTTGTATCCTCACTTTCATGACTACCAAACTCCTATTTCAATTTTAATATTAAAAATTATTTTTACCTACTTAAAAAAAGTTTATTAATTTATTTTTTTTGTACACTTAAATTTTTATTATAATATTGTTGTCTTGCAAAAATTAATTTGTTATACTAAAGAGAAATAAAAATTCTATCCAATTATCGTATTTTTTTTAGATACTTTCATAGGATATTTCAGGACTAAACAGAAATATTAAAATAGGAATATCTCTGTTGTTGAAATATGGACATAGGGATTTTTTGAAATTGGCCATCCAATCATCGTGTGGCTGCTGCGAACAACCGATCAGCGACAAATTGTTTTCCGTTTCATCTAACGTGACGTAAATTCTATATTCTATAGTTCCACTCTGTAGGTTATATAATATTTCATGATTTGTCGCAAATAATTTCGTACAAAACTAAAATCAGTTTTCTGGGATATCTTATAAAAATCTGTCAATATTTAAGTGTCTTGATTATAATGGCAAGCAACCGTATAATTTGAATCCGCATCATTGTGTCGCGATTGGCCTTTTTTTTCTAGCCTGTACTGATATGTTAATTTTTTTTAGTTGTAAGAAATTATTTGACTTTTTGTAATATAAACATTTTGAAAAACATAAAATAATATAACAATACGTCGTATATCATAGCATATGCTTAGGTATTAAAATTATATATAACATATGTGCACATAAGCTAAGAAAAGTAGAGAGACTAGTTGATTTCTTCACATTTGCTGGCAGTTCATTGAACAATTTATTAGAAACCTTTTTAAATAGATAATATATTATCACATAACGTAGCTGCAGGAGGCTAATAAATACACTAAAAATTAATTAGCAATTTACTAATTAGAGATTACGTCTTCTTCAAATACCACAAAATTATTTTGTGATGATATTATAATTGTAATTTATAGAAATTAACTTTGTATAGGTATACCACATTTATATTGAAAAAAAAATTCAACATGTTTCAAAGCCAATGACTTCTTCATCAGGATAACAAATTTATTATTTATTTTTTATTCTGATGAAGGAGCCATTGGCTTTGAAGCATGTTGAATATATTTTTAGTAAAAATGTGGTGTATACAAAGTTAATTTCAATAAATTATAATTAGAGATTAATTAATTATTAAATATTTATTAAACAAAGTCACTTAACACGAATTAAACATATATCTCGTTCACGAATACTTTATTTAACATTCTCTAGGATATTATCCAATTGTCGCACGTATTAGTCGCATTTATTTATTTCGCCACTTGGTAAGTACTCGTCCGATTATTTTGTTCGATACCTGTCGCTTCGCAATTTCAGGACTGGACACACCTGGTCGTCGTCCGCGATGCACATCGCTTGAACGATCTGTCAAAACAAGGCTCTCCGCGGCGGCCTAGATCAGCGCTATTTATACCCAAATACTGGATTATCGAACCTCCTAGATTATTCTAGTATTATGAAGGTTCCCGTTGCTTCTAGTTTTGTTTGTTTGTTTTATAGACGATTCTCGTTCCCGTTGTGTGGAATGATCCCGGATCCCATGACGATTCTTTGTCCCCACTAAGAAGCGCCATGGGAATAACGGCATAATACCCCATAAAACACAAACCGGAAGATATACTTGACATATTGTACTATTGTATATACTGATAAAATAAAAATTTATTTTTTAAATTTCCAAACCCAGGTAACACCCTCAATTCTAATTTCATCAAGAATGTTCGAACTACTTCAATTATGTGTAGTTCTTATTGTTTCAGACTCTTATGACATCGTGTTCAAGATCTGTAAGTTAGTGGTATAGTTTTTACATGTAGTTAGAATATCGGTAAAAACATTTCGTACGATTCTTCTGTGAAATACGACAAAAAGAGCAATTTTCGTGTAGCCGTTGCGAACAAGCGATCTGCTACAAATTGTTTTCCGTTCCTTAAATCACGTGTATTCTGTATTCTATAGTCTCCGTAGGTACCTAGATAATATAATATTTCATGATTTGTTTCGCAAACAATTTCGCACAAAACGAGAAGCAATTTTGAGCGATATAATATTCCGTTTTCATTTCAAAATGAAAGCGAAACAACCCCTTTCTAATATTGCCTTTTCTGCGTCATCCCTTATTGTTTCATTTTTATTTTTTTTAATAAAAGCTCCCGAAATCGAAATGTTCATAACATTCCTAAGTGACAGACAACAGATAGCAAGACGCGTATTTGAAATATATATTAGAAAACATGACATTATTAATTTATGTATGTATATATATTTTTTAATGTTTATTCATATTTTTTTAAACATCTTACAAAACTTCCCTCTGTTTAGTTGCTTTTTACAACTGTCATAAAAATATTTATAATTATTCCCTACCACTCTCCCAGGCATTTCATCCATCCCCTACTTGGATAAAATGGAAACATTGTATAAACATTTAGAGGTTTTGCAAAGCAATGGCTCCACCCCAAACCAGTTTTTGACTTAATCTTACCTGAGTAACGCTGGTTTATTCATGAATATCTAAAACCCACCTTAAAATAACAATTAATATCAAATATATATATATACCTAATACTGTAATTATGCTCGAAATATTTAGCTTAGAGAAACTAATATAAGAGCTCTATCTCTTAAAATATTTTCAGGAAAATTGGAAATTTATTTGAATAATCATTAATCTATTCCTCCTACATTTAAAATAATTATCATGACAATAGATTTTCCTTGCAAAATATTTTCACCAGTCCCTAGTTAATGTTTCAAAAACATGGTAGATAAATTATTTAAATTTTACCTTTTATATTTATTTGAAACGTATAGAAATAAATCTTATTTCTTGAAGAACTTGTGCAATCACAGAATATTTTTTTTCTTGGAAACAAAGAACGAAATGATAGCGCGATACATGAAATTGGAATAAAATTTCCATTCTTGTGTCAAAACGATATACCTATACAAATATTTACGTAGAGCGTCAAACGCGGAAGATTTCTTGATTAATAATTTTGAACAATTTGAAGTTAGAATTTTCTAACGAATTTATCAGATGAAGGCTTATTTAACGCAGGAATTAAAATCATTGAATATAGGTAAGCCTTTATAATTCTAAAAATAGGATATTATAATTATGATTGAGTTCAAAGATGTTCACGAGTGTATTCATCAACAGTAAATTAAATTTTGGCAATTTTTCTTGAGTCGTAATCCATCTGACAGATGAAATATGAAACTGAAGCAGATGAAATAAAAATCGTGAGTCTTAAATTTAAAGACCAGATAAATATTTTTGTTACCATTGTATATATTGTCCGCAGAAAAAGATATTACGAATTCTTTCAACTGTTGTCAGTACGATATGTGTAGGTACACATCATGAATCTTAAATTTATTTCAACAATTGATTGTCCATTGACAATTGATTACAAATACAATTATTCACATATATTTTTACATTCCTTGTCCACCCTAATGATTGAATATCAATCAGTCTCCGAGCAAACTTTTATGGATTTCGATGGTTAAAAAAAACTAATTTTCTCTAATTTTTAATTGATAAAATAAAAAAATATTTTATTCAAATTCTTAGCATGTAAAAAAACAATATTGGAAGAATATTCTTATAATTTTTTTATTTGAAAATTTTGAGAATCTAGCCTTAAAAACCTGGGTTTCGGAAACGCCTTCAAAAAATAAAAAGTATCCTGGCTGGCGGTGGTCAGGATAACTCATGAAAGTTTTATCTGAAATCATAAAACCAAATATTTTCTGTTAGTAGATGAGTAAAACTCAAGATTAATCAAAGGATTTAAAAAAATAATTATTTTTTGGCAGAGTCAACGCAAAAATACAATTTTCGGTAAAATCTACAAGTATTGCCTTGTAAAATAATTTGTTATCAAATAAGAAAAAAAATCGATTAATCACTAGAAAATATCTTATCTAGAAGCAGTGTGCAAGATTTCAATAAGATCGGTGCAATGGTTTTTGTCCACGGACTTCAAAAATAGAGTTTTGAGAAAAAGCTATTAAAGTTTTAACTAGGTAATAAAACGGAGAAAAAAAATTCAACTTATATGTGTATAGAATCGTCGATTCCAGCTCCATAAAGAAAAGATCCTGCTGCAGAGTATTTTCTTATTCACCTGCTCTTGTCTGAATTTCTGAAGGCTGTGTCCTAGAGTTTAACTCCGATTGTCTTGAAAATTTGGTAAAATATTCTTGATATGTTTTACTATTAGATAAATAAAATAATCCTTTTTTTATATTTCCAAACCCATGTTACCCCTTATAATTTGTGTATAAATAAATAAATAAATAGCTTAAGGTTGATTTTGTAGTCTTTATCGATGCAATACTTGTGAAATTATTTTATAAGACATTTAAGAATAAATTAAATACTATGTTTTAAACCACTTTATCGTTATATATTTATCAACTAGTTTCGGTTGGACTCAACTTTCTTCAGGACAATTATAATATAGACTGATAATAATAATAATAATACTTAAATGTCTTACGATGTCAAGCCACAAACTTTTTTCTTGCTTTGAAAAATTAATTATATTATAATTTTCTAACACACAGTTGGAGAGGTATATTAAAAATCAATTCTTAAATTTGATGCAAAAAGCCCGGCCCAACGTAACCGAAATAATGCGAGTTCTATGGAATTCATATATTGCTAAATCCTATTGCTCAAATCCTATTTCATCCGTAGTCTTATCCCACAGACAGCAATATATTTGAAAACCTTTCGGCTAAATAAAATAAAGAAAGAAAATGTTTGAATAATGACGAGTGATTTGATCATCAAATAAATTTATCCAGTGGATTTTTTAGATAGTTTGTTTAGTGGTTGAACAGTCCCTTGGAAGGTGTCATTTTTTGCCAGTCAATACCATCCTGTTATACGGAGTGTTTTTTAAAGGTATATAACTTTAAAATGAAATAAAACACTATGAAATTGGCTTTGTTAGAAAGATAATTTTATGCCGTTAGTGTTTAAATGATACCACAATTTTCTTAGTAAATTTGCAATCGTTTTTCTGGCGTCAGTTAATTTATGGTGAAATGGCCAAATAATCTGAGCACAAATCAACTATCAGCTGCCAAATTGACCTTCGAAGTGTTACATATTTGAAAAACAAACCAAACCTTAAAAAAACACATTTTATATAAAAACACTTATGGCATTAAGTTATCTACGGTTCGTGGGTATTTCAATTAATTTTAAAGTTCTATACTTTTAACAAAAATATCACTTAAAACAAAGGCTGTTTATTCGTGATAATATTACCTTTTTGCTTATCGAAGTCACAAGGTTTAATAAACTTACTAATTAAATTTTTTATCGCTACCGTTTCACCCCAGGGGTAGACAGGGATGATAAAACACCACGCTTTTTGCTCCGACGCACCACTTTTGGCTGATCCACTTTCATATAATTTCTCAAACACGCTTTGCAGTTGCTGAAGGCTTTAACAAGGCCATCCTCCTATATTTGGTATATTATCTGATCATGCCAAGTCACTTTCCTCCTACACTATCTTTACATTTCTTACAGATTAATAATTAAGTTAGCAGACATAATATGAATTATATACTATCTTTACATTTCTTACAGATATAATTAAGTTAGCAGATGTAATATTACAATATTGAATTAGTTTTAATTAATGATGTTTAACTTGACTGACTTGACTAATGGTATTGAAACATGAGCCGACACCACGAGAACGAAGAACCTCTTAAAAACCAATCTACAAGAAAACTCTCTGACCCATCGGAAGAGTAGAGTCCGTTCACTTTAGGAAAGCCACTTGCATTAGTGTGAGTTACAGTGCTTTTACAAAAACTCGTAACAACTTTTTTTTAGTAAATGACAGACGCAAAAAATAAAAATATCTAATTTTTGTTTCCAAGCCTAAAATAAGCATAGATTCAAATATTATAAAAAATTCATTCCGTTTTCAAAATTAATATGATTTCAAAATTGTTATTAAATAAAATGAAAACATTGACTACCTATTTTTTTGGGTCGCAATCCTAGGATTGGTCTGCAACAAACACTCACTTTCTCCACTTCTCTCTGTTACCTGCTAGTCTCTTCATTTCTTGGTAGGTGCCATATGCTTTTTTAAATAAAGTAATCTAAATTGATTTTTTTTTTATAATGTGAGTTAAGTTTTTAATAATGTGATAAAATAATATAATAACAAACTATAAGAAGCATAATTCTCTTATTAAGAATATCCATCACTAACGTAATCAAGACGCTACTCTAGATAGCGCTGTTCTTCGTCGTCTGTATCGGACTCCGAATCCTCATCTAAATTTATATTAAATTGATTTAATTCTGTGGTCACCGTATCATGATCTTGCACTCAACGTATCTTTAAATAAAAATTATAAAACAAAGAAACGATCGCTCCGCGTGACTGCCAGTGTGATGCTGAAGTGAACATTGGAGTAGCTTTAAAAAAGGAATACTACTACACAATTTACGAGTTACAAAGAGTATCACTCACAGTAATGCAAGTGACTTTCATAAAGTGAACGGACCCTAACCATCAGAGACAGAGCACGAAACTCCGAAATTCGGAAAATCTACGAAATCGAATATGTCGTGTGATGGGGAAGAAATAGAAGGAGATGCTGGGGAAACCACGAGGATGGAGCGGATTGAACAAGAATGATACGAATAGCAAAATACGAGACACCTTCAGGCAGCAGACCTCCAGGAAGACCACTAAAACGATGGAGGGACGGCTGGTCATCCATATCCCAGTAACAGGAGCCTAGAAATGACAGGACACAGTCCTAGCACAAGCAGAAGAAGACTGAACGTAGTGCGTGAGCATTGAAAACGTTCTACTTTTTATAAATAACAAATAGTAAAAGTAAACTGTGCTATCATTTTTAATGTAGGTAATTACAAATTATATAGTTATATAGATATGTGTGGTATAAAAGCAAAGGCAGCAATATCCAAAAATACAGTGATCGAAGATTACTAATAAAGAATGTACTCAGTTCAAGTTTTTATAGAAAATATGTTTAAATTTAAATTTATAGGAACCATGATTTTGGAGGAAATAGACATATCAAATCTTAAATTCATTATTTTCTCAATTAGTAATCATTGATGTCTTTTTTTTTGGATATTGATGCCTTTGCTTTTATACCCTTCATATATGTATATTTTTTACAGGTTATCAACAGATCGGATGACCCTTACAGATAAACATATAAGACATAATTAATTTTACAATTAAAGATATTTAAGAACATGTTACTAACTAATGTTATTATAATTGTGTTGTAGAGTGAGTTTCAATATAGCCAATTAACAATATTCTGGTGTTTATTTATAGGATTACCTCTCGACATAGGTATGCTTTGTTCCTAGGTCTACGAAGCCATAGCCCGTGTATTTGTGCCAATGCTTCTCGGCTACGCTGTTTGTGGAGAGCACATATTACACGCTTGAGTGATTGCTTACTAAATATGAGATGATTTATTTTTTATACAATTATAATATACAATTTGACTCTAGTAGAGATAAAAGAGTTTATGTTTTTTTCCAGAATGTTCATCACCATCTAGGAGGTCTTCTGATCGTAATTTTGCCTTGAATGATGGGATACAGGATCTGGGTATTCTCTGAATATCTCATATGAATACACTGGATGCTCAAAATATTATGTTTTTTTTTTGTTTTAAGGATTTATTTTTCTTTTCACATCCGCGTCATTACATTGTTACTTGTAACCTTGTCGATCCAGCTTATTTTTTAAAAATGTCTGTAGATTTTAAATGCTTCTAGTCACTTTAGCATTATCTGAGTCTTTATCATTGTATTCCATATTAAAGTACAGGAAATATATAAGCATCGTATCATTCTTATGCGCATATTTAATTTTTGATCATGACTGCATAATATTTTTTCGTGCGTAAAAATGCACCCCTGGTTTGCTCTGTATGACATTTAATTTCCATAGAGCAGACCCTTATAGAAGTTATTAATTGTAATAAAGTCATGCCTCTTATATAAAAATTATCAAAATATTACACGAAAACATACCCTCAAATGATTGTTTAATTAAGGGCCAGGACTTGTACGATGCATACGAGTACAGTGTAAACATAAAGTCTTGTTGTTTTTAGTACACAAACTGTTAGCAGCGCGGCAAACCGGAAATGTCCCATTGCATTAAATTGTTTATTTCCTACTCACCTCCTCTTTGTAAGTGAAATACTAATTATTTTAATCTTATGTTTTACTGTCGGTACTAACATAAATCATATACGACAAGTCAGAATGATAATTTCGTTAATTTAAATTGTAGTCATTTTTTGGTAGAGAATGATAATTTATGTGTCAGCCAGAAATATTGCAAACAATATTTGACCCATTTTTTGATCGATAATCGCTTTAAACATGACAACTTAATTAAAAATATCAGTAGGACTATCCGAAAATAAAATTTAAATGCTGATGCGTTATTATATCGGAGATTGTACATGCCGGTGCAGTCTGTATTATAATAAAAGTGATGTTTGAGATTTGAGGTTAATAGCATTCGGAAACAAAACGCGTCTTTCATAATTCGAATTTATTTCTAAAGATTTTATATTATGAACTAGTAAAAATAATGAAAAACACGCTCATACAAAAAATAACTTAAAATAAAAAAAAAGTTTTATCAGTTACAGTACTAAGGGCGATCACAGTTTATGCGTACGTTGATAACAACATCTCAAACGCCAAAGTAAAAAGTTAACGCCAACGTTAAATAGGCTGTATATTCACATCATTACGTAAAACTCCCACATTATAATTCTAATCGATTAGTTATATTTAGATATGTTAAAACACATACCATATGTTACTAATAACCACCTCACACTGTGAACGCTCGTAGTACCTACTGTGGTTGTTAAAAAAATAATTTTTCTCTTATTAATATTATTATAAATATAATATTATTTTCTACTTTTGGTGGAAATGCCGACAATGTATTTAAGACGGGACGTCACAATTGCGACACGCAATTGTTTTGACAGCGAAGCAAGATCATAGAAATGAAACCAATGGCGTTATATCGAGCACCGAAATAAATTAAGAGAGTACCTACCGAGCGTTTGATGGTGAATAAGTACGATAACAGACGCGCGAATATCCTAGAAGTCGAGGATAAAGTGTTCCACAGTTTTACTAGTGCGGAATTAGTGTAAAATAAAGAACAGTTCTCCAGTTAAATGTGTGTCCAGTGACACAAATTTTGTGTTTGAATAGAAATATCAACTTAAAGTGTTGCATTTGTCTCCTACCACTTAAATACGGTGATTAAAAAATCTAAAAACCGAAAATAATATTTTACCAACATAAATTTACCCATACTTAAATGTTTATAAGAAAGGTGTTAAGTAAATGTTTATTATTTTCATTATGGGTGTAAAATGAAAAATAAAAATATTAATATTTACCTTAATTTCGTCAAATTCTAGGAATATAAAATATTGTTGAAATGTAACGCCATCTAGCGCCCACCTACGCACGCCGGGGTCGCTGGAAATTTAACCTCTTAAAATTTTGTTCACTAGATCAATCCAATTTAATACCATTACACCACTTCCCAAGCCAGGTCGAATAAATCTCACGGAACCCTGCGGATCTCGAAGGCTAAAGGCTTTCACAGTTAATAAATTTCAGTACTTTATTCCTGAAGGGAGAAAGAAGGCTCACTCTATAATATATTGTTTCATAGTCAATTAAGGGAGGCCCCGGCACGTGAGGGTTGCTGTATCAAAACAGCCCTTAGCCATTGTTCCCTTTTCCATTACGCCTGCCTCGTCGTGTAACTAACTCGAGAGATTCGGTATTCATATATATGTAGGTATAATCATTTAGAAAATAAATAGACAGATGTTCTGTAGATTTATTTGATTGGAATCGGTCTTTTAATAGCCGACGTCACGGTTTACATTTTTAATTGATTAATAAATATTCAAAAATCTTCTTCCCTATATCATCTATATCGTCGTCATCATCATCATCATCGTCGTCGTCATCATCATCATCACCATCGACATCATCGTGATACTGATCATTATTATCATCATGATCATCATCAATATAATCACCGTCATCGTCATCATCATGATCGTCATCATCATAATCATCATCAGCATCGTCATCATCATCACCGTCATCTTCGTCGTCACTATCGCCAATATTATCTTCATTTTCACCGTCGTCATCTACATCCAGCAAACTGCCCGACAGCCAAGAGCCCGTCAAACCAAATTCGAAAAAAAAAAAATTAAAATTATAATATACGCATATGCTTAGGTGTGTTTAAGGAAACGTGCGTAAGTTTTTCAACTATTAAAACCATTAACTGATAAATTAAAATAATTTGTATAAACCACTTATTTCTTAAATTATTTTTTATATAACTTTGGATAAACCTTTGTATAAACTTTGTACAAACCACTTTTTTCTTAAAATATTAACATTTTTTGGGGCCGACGATCCCTAATTTAGGATACAGTGTATTCTAAAAAATAAAAATCAAACTGAAAGCATTAACAAAATCAAATAAATAAATATATTCGAGATGAATAACTTATTATGAACTAGTGTGAAAACGAATTAAAGACTCCAAATCTTTAAAGACGTTTTAATTACACTAACTGTTCTGAATTTCTAATCATCTTTTGGAAACAAACCATTATTTTTATATTAATGAGGCTTTGCAAATTTTACATCCAAATGATTGCGGGCTCGAACCTCACTCCAGACCAGCAAGTTAGTCCTATTTTCATAGTACAAGCGTTTAGTTTAGTTATTGTAAGCATATTGATGTGACACGTATTCCGTGTTCGCATCTCTATTTTTTTTTTTAAATGTTAATAACAAATTAAATACCATGAATAACCAGGTACTTTTTGCTAATACTAACCTTTTATATTTGTTTTCACTACAAGTTTCACTACAAGCTAATACTAACCTTTTATATTTGTTTTCACTACAAGTTTTTAATTAATTATTCATGTGTCATATATATTTTTTTAATGACTTTACTTCGATTTTTGATTTTTAGTATACTTTGTATCCTGATGAAGGTCGCTAACATCACAACCTGTATAATGTATAAACTACCCCTGTATAAACTCAATGTTGTTGACTGATATCCTTATGGATTCTCTGTTTCTAGATTCAGCAATTATAATTCAAATTAATAACATATTTCATCACTCATGATTGCCAGGCCAATATTCACTGGCCGTCTAATGCGGTGTGGTCTAAAGCGGTCATATTTGAATTGAAGAGAAATCTACACTGCGCAATATAAGTATAAAGCGGTTATCAACAATATTAGAAATTCAGCATAAACATATTTCTGCCTACATTAGTAGGTATTCTACAGAAACCTAATATCTTTAAACTGAAGAAATTAGATTAAGAAGTAAAAAATTGTACAGAGATGAACTTGATTTTTTCTCATAATATTTTGAGTATGTTCAAATTTTTCAAGGGCACAATACTATATTTTATCCCCAGGGGAACATTATTAATCAAGATATACATTAGAGATGTCTCATAGAGACGAAGCTCTATTTTTATATGAAAAAGTAGGTATGAGAGACTTTTTGGATGTTCGTATAACTTAGGACCTATAGTACGGCTGGCTTAAGTGATCACTTTACACAATGTAATGTTCACCAATTACAACCATGATAGACCACCATATCCATCAAATTTTTGGAAGTTGTGTAAATGGTTTTTTAATAAAATACTCTGAATTCTCTTTTTTGAATATTTTATTTTAATTATAATTAAAACTAATAAACGCTTCACAAACGCAGTACGCAGTGTGTAGTTTTTTCATTATCGGTTTCAAAAAATCAAAAGTATCGAGCAGTGGGCAATAGTTAATCTCAGATACTAATAGCCACGCAGTGGCCACTGTCAGCCGCGCAGCGGCCAGTATATCCACCTGCAGGGCCTAGCAGCAAGCAATCTGCTATAGCCGATTGCTTAATTGCTAGTCAATATAGATATTTTTTTTAAATAGAGATGCGAACACGGAATACGCGTCATATCAATATTCTTTCTATTTTCAAACTAAGCTAAACGCTTGTGCTATGAAAATATAACTAACTTGATGGAGGAGTCTGGAGTGAGGTTCAAACCCGCGACCTTTGGATCACGAGGCGAGAGTCCTAACCACAAGACCAACAAGGTACTCTATATATTAACTATTAGTTTAAAATAACTGTATAAATTATTTATATATTGAAACCCTTTTATATATATAAAACGACCTTTGGATCACGAGGCGAGAGTCCTAACCACAAGACCAACAAGGTACTCTATATATTAACTATTAGTTTAAAAGAACTGTATAAATTATTTATATATTCAGAAAACAAATAAATTGGTAAATTATTATTACTGGCAAACTATTAAAACATTTGATGCGTTATAATTTTAAGTACGCTGTATAAATTTAAAAAAATATATATTAACATATACTATACAAAACGTTACCAATATCATTAATTTTTCAATATATTCGTGACGCCAGTAAGCGATATCCCTTTTTTCAGGTTTTAAAATATCTATCTGAATAACATTATCAAAAGAATGTTTAAATAGTTTATTCGTATTCACTACTTCAACTTCAGCATTCAACTTCAAAGACCGGCGAATATATAACCAAAATAAGCGGATGTGTAAATAGTTTATTTCGGGCAACATCAGACCCACCCCATATTTCATCATCCCAATTTATATACAATACACCCCTTGAGTTCATCCACTTTGATAAAGGCGATATAGAAAACTGGACGTGCCTTTTACTACTATTTTGCTCCTGAACCTTATACACTTCAAAAGTTTCATCAAAAGGAAAATATATTGTGTATACGGCCGCAGTCAATTGAAGATGTTAATCGTAATTTTTAATAATATTTAAATACACAATTAATTTTTTTCAGGGCCAAATAATTGGTCGAAAAATTTATAATATTTTGAGTATCTTCAAATTTTTCAACAACACGTTATATTTTTTATTGATTTCTCATAGAGACGAAGCTATTTTTTATATGAGAAAGTAGGTACATGGAAGTGTTTTTAAATGCTCACATGGCTTACGACCTATTTTACGGCTGGATTAAGTGATTACTCTACACAACTACAAAGGATATTTTGTCGCGTCTCTTCAGTCACGTCAAATCATCGTATATAAATTTTTAATTACTAAACTTGATTCAGTGATATTTTCATCTAGTTTTTTCTGTGATATTCCAAAGGATAACTCTAGATCTTGAAAATAAATTGTTCGGTGTACCACGTATGAACGCAATGTGGACGATCCGTCGAATGTGGCGCGTTGCATTTAAAAACATGAGACGCGACGTCCGTGGCTTACGTAGGTCTTAAGTTGATGGAAAATCCGCGGGCGGAGAATGAAACAGACGCAAGATACGAGTGGAACAGACGGAAGATTCGCAAGATACGAAGATGCGCATATCAAAAAGAATAAGCAAAAAATATATAAAGTGAACAATTTCAAATATTTAAAATTCTCATATACTAAAAATGTTGTTTACAATTTTTGTGTAAATTTAATATTTGAAAGAAAATAATTGAACAAATATTATCAAGTTTTTAATTTTTTTATGAATATGTATTTTGGTGTTTCACTGTTTTACTCATAGGTTTGTTGACTCGTTTCCCCGTTTCTTTGCTTATTTGTTGTGTTGTAATTTTATAATTTATTTTTTACCAACTTCCCGACTAGCTAGACTAGCGGAGCCTGAAACTTGCAACATTTACGTAAAAAAAATACTTTAATTTTAGTCGGCTGATACTTTAAATCATTTTTGACATGAGTTGATCATTATTTCGATTAAAATTAATAATTTTTCATTATTATTGAACATTATAAGGGTCTACATAGCTTAGAGATTTATCAATATAAATATTAGGTCCTTACATATGAAATTGGCGTTTTGCCGTACTGGCAAATTTGATCTCAAATATCTTCTCTTTGGTTAGGAATTCCAAATCTAAATTTATACAGCTATTTACTCATGTATTTGTGTTTTGAAAATTATAATTCATTTGTTTTTTCCTTAATTGTTTTTTTCTTTGCGTCACTCAGTTTACAAAATGAAAAACTTGAAATATCGCGTTATTTACGATTAATGATGTGTATGACGACGGTGCCGCAAAAGAAAACACAGTGCGTTTTTGGTTCCAACGTTTTCGTTTTGGAAATTTCGACCTGCAGAACAAGCCCCGTGGACGGCCGGAGAAAGTTGATAATGAAGAATTGAAGGCTATTGTGGAAGCGGATCCATCGCAAACCACATCCGAGTTAGCTGCAGGCTGCGGTGTTAGTGATAAAACTGTTTTAATCCACTTGAAGCAAATTGGTAAGATGAAAAAGCTTGAAAGGTGGGTACCTCACGAATTGAGTGAAGCAAATCAACAAACGCGCGTTGACTGCTGCGTTGCATTACTCAACCGGCACAATAATGAAGGGATTTTAAATCGAATCATTACCTGTGATGAAAAGTGGATCCTGTACGATAATCGGAAGCGC
This sequence comes from Agrypnia vestita, assembly GCA_016648135.1. Lineage (NCBI taxonomy): Eukaryota > Metazoa > Arthropoda > Insecta > Trichoptera > Phryganeidae > Agrypnia > Agrypnia vestita. The sequence continues at coordinate 3,986 of JADDOH010006026.1, read as the reverse complement.
TCATCGCAATGGCTGAATCCTACCGAACCAGCCAAACCATGACTAGTGCTGGTGTTGTTCACTACAGCTTTCGTAAATCTGGCCAGACGATTACGGCAGATGTCTATTGTCAGCAACTGCAAACCATGATGGAAAAGCTAGCTGCTAAACAACCGAGGCTGGTTAATCGCTCTAGGCCACTGCTGCTTCATGATAACGCTAGACCACACACTGCACAACAGACGGCTACCAAATTAGAGGAGCTTCAATTGGAATGTCTAAGACATCCACCGTACTCTCCGGACCTTTCCCCAACAGATTACCATTTTTTTCGAAATTTGGATAACTTCTTGCAAAGGAAAAAATTCAACTCCGATGGGGCAGTCCAAACCGCCTTCAAAGATTTTATTGATTCCCGTCCGAATGGTTTGTTTTAGTAAAGGGATCGATGAACTACCTATGAGATGGCAAAAGTGCACAGATAGCAATGGTACATACTTTGATTAAATAAATATATTATAATAAAAAAAAATCGGCTTTATGTTCCTCCCAAACTAAACGCCAATTTCATATGTAAGGACCTAATATGAAAAAATGTACCGATTTCAATTTTTTTTAATTTTAGTCAGCTGATTGATACTTTGACATTAGGAGTTGGAACAAAATGTCAAATTCGATAAATTAGGGTTATGTTGAAATTGTATTTGTAGTATCTCAGGATAACTGGTTTAGAAAAAAATGGTTTGACAAAAATAATGTTTTGAAAACTCGATTCTGGATCTCGAAAATAAATCGTTCACTATAGAAAATCCTGTAACACGTACGTACGCAATGCGGATGATCCGTCGAATATGGGGCGTTGCATTTAAAAGCATGAGACGCGACGTCGCCGATCTTACATTAACGGAAGATCTGCGGGCGGAGAACCGAACAGACGCCGAAGCGAGCATGCCGCCAGCGAAACGACCGATGATCCGCTCAGTGTGTTCGATAAGCGCATATTGTATGGAAAGAAATATAGTGGCGTTCCGCGACGGAATATACGCGTAGTGTAGCGCCGGCCTAATGATACTATATAAAATTGTGTATATTAATTAAATGTAATAACTTGATAATAAAATATAATAGCATGTACGAATTTAATGTATGTTTGTTATGTCCGTGTTACTTTTTAAATAAATTAAATTGAAATTGAAATTTGAATATGAAATCAGTGTCAAGATTTGTCATCAGTTTTCCATGCGTTGAGAAGGTGTTAGTTTTATTTAATAAATTTTTTAAATATTTAAAATTATATTACCTATAGAGATTTCAAAAATGTTAAAATTCTGAAACCTAGCATGAAACGAATTAATCGCAGTTAATAATCCAATAACGAATCAATGAAGTATTAAAACCGAAATCTAATTATCACAATTTCCCTCAAAGGGGCGGAATGATTTCGCTCTGCGCTCAAATTACTGCACTGACAGTTTATTGGAAAATGGATTTAATTTGAAGTTGGCTGGCAAGATCCTTCTAAGGCTTTGCAGACGCCTAAGGTCGTTTTTTCTGGAAAGTCTTATTTCTCAATTTCAACGTGTCTCGGGAATAGAACATAATAGCGAACACTCGTTAAGTCGTAATGAAATTTTATAAAATCTGTACGGCTTTCACGTATGTACAGATTTCTTTAAAAGGAGCTGTCGTTAATGTTTATCCTGAAATGTGGAGAAAATTTTAAGAATTTTTTTTTTTTAATATTATATATTCCGATGTCAGTCATTGAAAATCTACTTAAGAATGTCTTTTGAATATTATATAAAAAAAAAATTCGTCGCTCAGGTAAGCAAACGGGTTTCACATATATATATAGATTTCTTTAAAAGAAGCTCTTATAAAGTTAATCCTAAAATGTGAGGAAAATTAAGATTTATTTAATATTATATTTTCTGATGTCAATCATTGAAAATCTACTTTAAAATGTATTTTGAATATTTTATAATTTTTTGTCGTGTAGGTGGTTTGAGTATGTTGACGGTATCAAAAAAGAGGGTGAACCAGACAATGGAAAATTGTCCCGTTGGGAGCCTTATCAATCGACGAAGTTGCATAAGAAAACGAAAGAATTCGAATGGAGCAAGAGATGCGTGTCAGGACAGAGGAGTTTGACGCTTTATCCTCTCTGCCTACTCCACGATGAAACGATCTTATCTTAAGTTAGTTGGTTCCATCTTGGAGCCCAGAGGTCCATGACCGCAGTCATAATAAAGTGCCATCCATCTCCTGACTTCGCTTTGGTAGTCCGATCTCCTGAACAATCGCCTACCAATATTTCCATCACATCTATAATCGCCAAAATTTTTATATTTTCAAAACCGTCTTCCATTTAAAAAAAATTTTAAATTGAAAATGGCAATTAATCCCTGAAATATATGTCAAATCACATTTTCTTATAAGTAAAAATATGGATAATATTGGTAGTCACCGGGGATGAGGCTCGAACCCCCAAACAATTAATCACTACGTGAGCATCTCACCACTAGAATAATAAGCAAGTCGAAGCAAAGCTCTTTATCGCGCTCCGCATTATTTAGCTTCACTGCAAAACGGCAAAACTGGCAGTAAACAAGAGCGGCAAAAATTACATTCATAATAACAATTTTCAGAGCGGCATCACTCTTACGGCGCTAAGTTAACACTGCGGCCTTTGCCACGTGAATCTGTTGGATTGTCTACGCTGTACAGTAGTTTGTCGTCTTTATGGAATTTAATATTGTATCTTGCTTTGTTTTTTAATTATCTTGTTAAGTTAAGTTTAATTAAAAATAATGAAATTACATTTTTAATCATTTAAAATGTCATTAAATTATTATTCAACCGTCGGAATTGTTTTAGATGGTTCTCAGATATTAAATCTACAGGTTTTAATTATTTTTGTATTAAATAATATGTATTTTATCATCATCAGTCGTATTTTATCCAGTGACGCATGAAGACCTTTTTTAAGTGACATAGATGATTTAAAGGTAGCCTTAAGTGTTATTTTGAACTGAAATTTACGCTTTTAAGGCGGTACCTTAACCTTTAAATCTCTAAGTATTCACTAGGTGTTGTTCATTCCGCAGAATATTATGAATTTGTCATTCCAACATATTTTAGGGCGGCCTCTAGATTCGTTTTATGTTCTATCGGATGACTGCACTTATCCCATTTTCAATGTGGCCTACCCATTGCAGTAATATAAACCATTCTTGTTTGCTCTATTACTCGTACTTCAATTTGATGCCCGCTCGAAGAAGTTTTAGCAGCTATACGTGAGTATTAGAAGTTTGCGTTAGCGGCGAAAGGTTGATTCTTACCATGATGACAATGAGTATCCTTCTGAAACGTTTCTTGGTTTTGGTCCTTGAGACATTAACAGATCCGTGCACTTATAAATATTGAGAAGCCAGAAAACAGTCATTTTTAACCAACAAATCCACCTTCACTTCAACGTGGTACTTCCCGATAGTCGGGATGAAACCAACTGAGATGTGCGATCATAAATCACAATACCAGTAGGGATGCGCAATGCTGTAAACGCTATGTTGACAATTTGCTACCTGCGCAAGATTGTATGAAGAGCGTAAAACACGCCGAAAAGCTACAAGAGGCAGACGTGAAATTACTATTTTACGAGATCAATCATCGCCATTGATTATTAATTTACAGGACGACTACAGTGACACAGTTGATGGTGATGGCGATGATGATATATAGTTGTTACTGTAGTTATTTTACGTAAATATTTTGACATTATACATAGTTTTAGCTATCTCATCTCATCTATTCGGATCGGAGACCCATTGCATTGACAAGGCACCTACATTCGTCTCTGTCTCGCGCTGATTGTGTAGCCTCCATGCATTGTAGTTCCATCTTTCCTAACACAGTTTCTGGAGTTGCCTCGCCCAGCTGTGCCTCGCCCACTGGACATCTACGTGTCCCGTGCGATGTCTCCTCGGGTGTTCTTATGCTGTATTTTT
>JADDOH010006025.1:43760-91464 GCA_016648135.1 Agrypnia vestita | reverse complement strand
CCTCTTTATATTTGAATATTTATACATTTGTACACTATATACAATTCATTATATACACTTTATATAATTACACTATATATATAAACTTTACCTCTTTATATATTAGTATAGATTCAGTACACTAAATATATAAGCAAATATTTTCTTCAAATATAAATAGATAATTGTTAGTTACCTGGTTTCAATTTAAATTTTTATCACATTTATTTCATTTGAGCAATGAAACATCCGAAAAGCAACATTTTTTCATGTAAAATAAATTTATAATGAATGCCAGATGATTTTAAAATTATTTTATTGGAAAAATGCGTGCCTATGGCTTACGTTCGCAAACCATTTTTAAATGTGTGAGAATCATATATCAAAATTTTTTCAGAGACGTTCTGTTGAACTCTAGATATCTCCAATTGAGATGATGTCAACTTATCTGATGATGATGATGATGTCAACTAAATGAATTATATACTTTCAGTTTCTGCGCGTAAAATCTCTCTGACAGACGTTTCTGATCCATACGTAGGATCCGTCCATATTTTTTTCGAATTCCTTAGAGTGTACGAAACACGTGCGGCTAGATCGCATATTCTACTTTTACATATGCATCAGCTCTAATAGCTTTGACATTTTTACTAACTACTTAATTGTAATAAACATAATTATTTTTAATACGAATTGGAAGGGTAAGAAAATCTACGAAAAATCCTCCAAACATTTTACTCCATATGTCCCCTCCGTTAGCTTCCAATACGTAACGGTATTTTCGTGCCGAAATAGGGTGTTCGGGTAATTATCCTTGGTTGTCTTTGGTTTTTGGTCTGCCTAGATATATATGAACACGTATTTCTGTGTGTACCTCAAAATCGCTGCGAGCCACAGATTTTGCGTCATCCTGATGGTTGAGTTTATGTGACAGACACAAGAATTTTATCGGATAAATTAATTTGTGCGAGTATTCTAATTGCTAGTTTTTAAGAGTTTTCAGTCCGCTGCAGAATAGCGGAATCGAACTATCGAAAATCATCATCACTGCGGGTGACCGGAAGAGACTAGTTAGTGGTAACTTACCATATCTAGAGGATATTTTTGTTCGAATTTCCCAGTAGAAAGCCTAGAATCGAGAGTAGTATCAAAGGATTTTCTCTGACACAGGGTGTGTTTTTTTCATATAGTAAGTACTAACTTACAACACCGCGTCGAAAGCAGGGTGCGTCTCTAATTAGTGGCAATATCGTGTTGATGACAGTGTTATCACAAGTTGTGTTGTGTGGGTGTTTTGCGTGTCTATTGCCGGATCACTATTTATTTAATTATTAAGGAATCTTAAAAGCATAGTGTTCATTACATAGATCAATTAAAAAGAATCACAGATGTTAAGAACAAAGTTAGATAAGATATTTTTAAGTTAATTATTTTGAATTAATTAATGAATAGTAGTAAGCAACAAACAATGTAAATAATGAATAATGGTAGATGATTGAATGTGAAAAAAGTAAAAAGTATGTCAAGAAATGAGTTAAATAATGGGTGAAATAGGATTAGGAGGTAGAAGTCAGGATAGGGATGGGGGAAGAGAAGATTAGGTATAGTGAGTGAATGGTCAAAGTCAATTTAGTACATGTAATTTAAAGCATTCTTTTAAATTCAGTGAGACCAATGTTGAAGAGGTCAATATCGATACAATTATTATTGAAAGCTATGCATGCGCAATATAAAAATGTATTTTGTGTATGGGTTGCTCTATTTCTCGGAACATGGAAGAGCACGTTTTGTCGGGTACGTCTGCAGGGAACATGAAAAGAGATTAAGTCCAGTTGATTGGGACAGTCGAGATACCCTCTCAGTAGTTTAAATAATAGTGTTAGATCAGCAAGTGCTCCTCGCTGTTGCAGAGTTTTTAAGTTGTGGAAATGTAGTGCTCCGTGATAAGAGTCAAATGATATGTTAAATCTTCTGTTGAGGTGGCGAGGCGGCTATCACGAACTTGACTCATGAGAATGTTCTTAGGTTTTCACGGCCACTCAGAATCTTCAAGTTTGTGTTTACTGGGGTATTATGCCGTGTTGTTACGACCTTTCGGGCCGACGTTTCGGATCCCATTGCAGGGTCCATCATCAGGGCTGATGTGTTGTCTTGAATGTTGGTGTTGTGGTTAAGTATCGGCTTGCAATACCGTGCCGAAGTCATGATGTGTTGTATTGTGTTGTGTGTTGTGTGTGTTGTTGTGATGATTCATCTGTTGTCTGATCACTATCTCTACGGAGTCTGCGACGAGAATGACTTTGAAGCGCCGGATACCACGTTTTTAATTTGAGACCATCTATTAATATTTATCGGATGCTTGTAGATTTCTAGTGCTTCCTTGATAAGACGCGTATGGTGACTGCAATGGGATCCGTAAAAGGTCGTAACAACACGGCATAATACCCCAGTAAACACAAAATTGACTCATGAGGTTTTAAATTTCAGACCGTCATCCCTATTAATGTTCACCGTATGTTTATAAACTTCCAGAGCCTTCTTGCCAAGACGCGCATGATGAAGTACGTAAAAGTTCTTATGTGGCTGTGGTGCGGATATCGATCAATACTGATTCCCTTAGATTAAGGCTGTTTCTGCTCTGTGCCACTTCGCTGTTCCTGTAGTGCTTCCCCTACAGCCTTATTCAGTTATCCCCAAGTTTGCCTCGGCCATGGGACAAAACTTTGAAATTAACTTGATTAACAATTCAATTATATTAAACACACATTTGATATCTAAACTCGCCCGAGTGATTCGTTTTGTTAAGTTGCTTCATTAGACGCTTTGTTCGGACTCTGGTTATTATTTCCGGCGTCTGTAAACCTTGTTATAGCGCCTGATCAAATTGGCTCATCATTTCTATTTCATTAGCGTAAGCCTTAAATGGGTTTGCGATTAATGTTTGATACAAAAATATCCAGAATACTTTGAGTATGTTCAACTTTTTTAAGAACACAATACTGGATTTTATCCCCAGAGGAATATAATTATTCAATATATATATAAACTATAGATGTCTCACAGAGATGAAGCTAATTTTATATGAGAATGTAGTTAGTTATATAGGAGTCTTTTTGGGTGTCCATTACCTATCGTATAGCTGGCTTAAGTGATCACTTTACACAATGTAACGTTCACGATTCCACCTATGATGGTTTACCACATCCATAATTTTTTTCGTATGGGAATTTTATAGATATGGTAATCTATCATGGATGGAATTGGTGAACGTCTCATTGTGTAAAGTGATCACTTAAGCCAACCATACGATAGGTAGTGGATACCCAAACAGACTTCCATGCCTACCTTCCAATGCAAAAACAAAGAAGTTTTGTCTCTATGAGACATCTATAATACAGTGTTCCCTAATGTATCTTGACAGAAATATCCGTTTTAACCCAATTTAAAAAAAAATTTAACCTCCAAAAAAGTTCTGTATTTTGAAAAATGTATTGTGTTAAATTAGTTATATAAAGTGGTGGCCAAATTCGAATTTGAATGGAATTAACGCAGGTTTTCCAACAAAGTTTTTCATGTACTTCGTTACGAATTCATTTAATTCGTTGAGAGTTTTGCTTTAACGAGTTTTTTGGGCTCGTAAGTGTGTGGCAAATCATGTAAGAGAGGCACAAATAAATAAAAAACGTGAGTAATATTCACAGTTGGGTTTGTTGCTGTATATTATTAGCGGTTCCATGCGAAATATAGTTCACAAGATTAAATGCGTGTAGTATATCGAACGATCAAAGACAGAATGAAGACGTGCTCTTGAACAAAATACAAAGCCCCTTTCCCACAGGCTTAAAGACTCCAAAATCAATGGCAGAACTTAGAAAATGACTGATAGTAAACAACATAAGTTACGTGGGAACTGTACTATTATTGTAGTGAAGTGATGTGTATTATCATTGTAATGTCAATGATTTTATTAGTTTTTGATTTATTTTAGATTATTATTTATTCATTTATATAAATGAACATGAAATGTTTTTTTTATATTTTGTACTTAAATTTTTTTTTACTTTTGTAAATTGTTTTAGTTTTTTATCTCTTCTGGTTATAAAATGAATAATATTTAATAATAGTGTAACATATAATTGTGATAATGAACTTGCAGATAAACGTCCCTTAAAACGTTTTTTGGGACTAGTAATATTCAAAAAATCTGAAAAAAAGATGGCACGTGCCACTAATTCTTGACCTCTGATTGGCTCTCTCGCTTGTTACCACCTGACTTCATTGTGCTCTTGATCATCATAAATTCATTCATTTTAATATTTTCAAACTCACATTTAACATTTAACATTATTTTAATTAGCAGACATATTTTCGTAGATTATTTTACATTTCTCGGTATCACTATTTGTTTTTACAATATTAAGGAGGATTATCTTCAAGTTTGTGTTTACTGGGGTATTATGCCGTGTTGTTACGACCTTTCGGGCCGACGTTTCGGATCCCATTGCAGGGTCCATCATCAGGGCTGATGTGTTGTCTTGAATGTTGGTGTTGTGGTTAAGTATCGGCTTGCAATACCGTGCCGAAGTCATGATGTGTTTTGTATTGTGTTGTATGTATGATTCATCTGTTGTCTGATCACTATCTCTGCGGAGTCTGCGACGAGAATGACTTTGAAGCGCCGGATACCAAGATGTTTTTAATTTGAGACCATCATCTCTATTAATGTTTATCGGATGCTTGTAGATTTCTAGTGCCGATAATTTCTAATCGATAAACATTAATAGAGATGATGGTCTCAAATTAAAAACATCTTGGTATCCGGCGCTTCAAAGTCATTCTCGTCGCAGACTCCGCAGAGATAGTGATCAGACAACAGATGAATCATACATACAACACAATACAAACACATCATGACTTCGGCACGGTATTGCAAGCCGATACTTAACCACAACACCAACATTCAAGACAACACATCAGCCCTGATGATGGACCCTGCAATGGGATCCGAAACGTCGGCCCGAAAGGTCGTAACAACACGGCATAATACCCCAGTAAACACAAACTTGAAGATTCTGAGTGGCCGTGAAAACCTAAGAACATTCTTGAGGATTATCTTGATTTTATTTTTATTTTTCATCTCTCCTTGAGAGATTTGCTTTCATCTTTTGCCATCGCTTCTCCCCAGGCGCGATTAGCCGCTGTTCCGCGGAGCGGCTAAACGCCCATTACATTCTGAAAGGAGAAACACCATCTTAGTTTGGACGAAAGATTACGCTTAATGCCGAATAATTACTTCTTCGTCTGCCTACAGAATTTGGTGTCTGTTAAAATTTGTTGTTTCAAATTGGAAGGTCTAATCTTTCTTTGATTCTTGACATCCTTATAATAAAGTATTAGCTGTACATATTTGGAGGGTTGGATTAAGTTACCGCATTGATAGATTGTGTACACTTTAATTTGGATGGAATAACGGAAAGGTAGATGCTCGTCGTGAGCCTTCGAGATAAAATCAGAAATGAAGAGATAAAACGCCGAACAACAGATGCCGATATTATGGACCGTATTGCGAAATTAAAATGACAGTGGGCTGGACGTATGGCTCGACAGGAGGATACTAGACGGGCACCCAGAATCCTACAGCGGAGGCTGGAGTCGGAAGACCTCCCAAAAGGTGGTCTGATGACATAGTCTAGCAAGCAGCAAGAACCTGGATGCGAAGGTGAGAAACAGAGATGAGTGGAAGAAAATGGAAGTGGTCTACATCCAGCAGTGGAGAGAAGAAGGTTGAGAAAAAAGAAGATGAAGAAGAAAATTGGTAGATTGGTTGTTCTTTGAATGTGTCGCGTGAGGTTTAATATATAAAGTAATAAATGGACTATAGACATAGACACAATAATATAAACTATGCCCAAACTAACCAGCAAAATACATGAATACACACCAAATAACATAAAAATATTAATGTATGAAGCTTACGAATGAGTAAAATAGTGTATATAATACCTTTCTGAGGAACTGGAAACAAAGATGACCTCAGAAGACTTCAAAGACAACAAAATAAAATTTTAAAAATGGTTCACAATCTTGACTACATGACATCAATTGAATCAATCTACCAGACAACAAAACAACTCAACATAAATAACATAACGAAGGTCGAAAACTAATGCACAAACTAGCAAATGGTAATATAAAAGACAGGGATATAAAATAACAGTAAATACACGAAACACATCAACATCACAACAGAAAATCAAAAAACTACTACATAACAAATGTCAAAACAAAAACTGGATACTCACGACTTGTTTGCAACGGACTTAAACTATGTAACGACTTACTGCAACAAACAAAACAACTGAATATTCATAGATACAAAAAATATGTAACAAACATACTGAGACGTACACAGATCTAGACACTAACCTTAAAAAGAAGTGACAAACATAATTACAAAATAAGAATATAATTTCATATAAATTTACTTTTATTTATCCAAATTCTGTTATATGTACATGAATTTTCATAGACAATATTTTTATTTTTCTAAATAAATAAAAAAATGCCCTGTGATGTATGGCAAGCCTGTGACAGAGGCAGAATACAATTAGGATATAATAGTCTACTCTAATACTTATACAGTTTATTGAATTCAATTTTACTGTGGATTTTTTATTTGAGATGAGATTAAATTAAAAATCTAAAACCTCGCCACGCCAATCTTTATTAGTTTTTTAGCCTATTTTTTAATAAAACCTTATTATTTATGTATATCATTACTCTTATTTTCGTAGCCTAAGTGCTTTAATATTTTCGTTAACAAATTTAAATTAGTCTTAAAAATATTTTTAATGAAATTGATGCCTTCTAGTTTATCTCTTTTTCACCTTTGTACAGTATCCCAGGGCGGGTTTCGATCGCCACCCTAAATTTTTATTTGAAAGGAAAGTCGATACGACCCTTCAAAACAAGTGCCCTCTCGTTTTTTTAATATCGTGAAGAGATAAAAAGTACGGCTTTTATAATATAAGTGGCCTCTTTAGAAAATGTAAATAAATGGGGTTCCCCCTCAAAAAAGCTTAGCTAGGGGAGGCGGTAACGCAATAACTATTTTTGGCTTTATGAATAAATTTTAAGGCCACACGTAATGTGAACATTAACATGGAAATCGGTATTTGATTGAATTAAAATGATCGCAAAAGATTTTAACTTCCAAAGAAAATAAATCATAAAGATCTTAACACGGCATTAACTTTTCAAAAGCTTTTTCAATTTTACATTTATCGTTTTATATTAGAACCGAATAAAAATAGTTATTTTGGTACTTGCCTGTTGGCGTTATAACACGAAATCCTATTTATAAATAATGCTATCACATAAATTATATTTCAGACTATTGTAAGACCCGCTATTTTGTATGTCTCAAATCGACGTGCGCCTTTGCAGGTGTCTTTTTATCTTAAATTCTAAATTACACACTACTTTATGAAGCTTTACAATATGCAATACAAGTTTAGAATTTCAGAAAATAAGGTTCATTAATTTAAAAAAATACGATCTATGCTCTCTCCCTCAAGGTACCTAACAGATTTGCAGATAAAGTACTTTACCTAGGGCAGGTCGAAATGCTGGACTATGTACATATACAACTAGGCAATTTAATCACAGCAGAAATGGGAATGTTATCACTTAAACATAGGATTTAAAAAAACCAAATTAATTAATCAATTGGAAAGACATACAGAAAAATCTAATTCACGAAAAAATATTAGGCTACTACTGGAATTCGAACCCAGGTCACCTCCTCTGTCAAATAAAAATGAATCAATTAATAAAAATGAGAACTACATATAAGGTCGATATATTCACGGAAACATAGAGGGCTGCTATAGCTTAGATGACCTGGGTTGGAATCCCAGTAGTAGCCTAAGAATATTTTTTCGTGAATTAGATTTTTCTGGATGTCCTTATAATTGATTAATTAATTTGGTTTTAAAATTTCACAGAACTTTGTTCTGTAAAATTACCACTTCACAAATATATATGTGATCTTGAATATATATAGAATTAGAAGTTCACACAACGTGATCGAACTGGCACATAAGACGGAGATCACCAGACCATACGGTAAAGCAGGCAATGTCTGTGGAGATCAATCTTCATCGATAGCCTTCCAGAAGAATGCCGAAGAACTTCTGGATGGCTCCAAAATCCTGCAGAGAAACGGCCAGATAAAAGCGACACCCGGAACTGAATAAGATACGACCGAGAAGAGCGACCCCAACAGCTTACCTAGGCAATGAGTTGGGACAGTGTCAGGAAGAAGAAGAAGAAGCTTTTTTGAGTTGAGTTTGCGGATCTTCTTAGGATAAATGATGTTATGCATAACGCAAAAAAATAAATCCCAAAAATATCTGCTAATAGAAAGTGATTTAATCTACGCAAATGTGCCTCAAGAGTGAGAAGATAAAACGACGCTTCAGCTGTAAATATCAATCTGTTTAGATTTTCATCGATATATTTATTTAAGTATCATTTATATATTTTTCAAAATTTGGTTTGCTTATTAATTTTAGTAAACTGAAATTTTTGAAATAAACTTATATTTATCTCCTAGTTTTTATCTGATACTTTTTGTGTTACTAACTTACCGCTAAGTCATTTGCGAAATCACAAAACGTTTCTTTTGTTTCAAACAAAAAATTAATTCATCTGTATCACAGTAGATATTCACGTTAATAATAATATTATCTAAATTTTCACACGAAGCAAACACATTGTGGTGTGACATAATATCTTTAAATAAAATAACTTTTTGTTTAACACCATGTACATACCATGTCATAGAAATGACATTGGTATTCGTCTCAATAGTTTAGAAGCTTTAGAAATAAAAAAATCTTTAAAAACAAATAAAAAATATTTACTTAATAAGCAACTAGATTTATCGCGTAGAATTCTAGATATATTCCCTTCCAATTAACTACACCCACCCATACCCACTCTCTTTCATCCAACCCCCACCACAGTTGACGTTTTGTCTCTTTCTTCCCTTAATGCTTTCTTAATTGTTCGTAATTCTGTTTTTATTTAGTTAATACTGAACCCTGATGAAGACTCAGTTGTGAGTCGTAACTAGTTGGTTTAAACTCAATACAGTGGTGTTAAACAAAAAGTTATTTTATTTAAAGATAATATTATTTAATTATATTCAGAGTCATGTTGTGATTTTCATTTTTTCGTATGAATCGATTCGTAATTTCAATATTTATTTCTTAATATTTCAAATGAAATCAATCTCAAAAGCCTTTAGAAGATCTTTAACAAACTTCCCAAGTTTACAGGACTTGTGCGGTTTCTTTTTTATTCTCAGGTACCCACCTTAGTTTGTTAAAAGTAGAATTAGCAGGAAAAAGAAAATCAAGAATCTTTTTGAAGGGTTTTCGCTTGCCAAGAACCTCCGTTGTTCTGAACAAATCACGCACAGACTTGTTGAATATTAATCGTGAAGATAATCACCGATCACGATAATAGTTCATATTTATGGTTTCAACGCTGGTAGTAATTACTATTACTATTAGTAGTACTACATTTTTTTTAGCTTGGAATATGTTTAAAAGGTTTCAACGCTGGTAGTAATTACTATTACTATTAGTAGTACTACATTTTTTTTAGCTTGGAATATGTTTAAAAGGTTTCAACGCTGGTAGTAATTACTATTACTATTAGTAGTAGGGGAGGGTGGGGCGTGTTGTGACAGGGGCAGGTTGTGACAAGGCGTTTAAAATTCGTGCCATTTGACTTAGCGTTACCCGCATAGATTCATTTCATGTGAACTCCGTAGCGTCAGTTGCTATCAAAATATTGGAGCCGTGCGGTTGATTTCATTAAAGTTAAATGATAAAGTTTGATTTTGAGGTACTAAACTAACTTTTTCTGCACTGATTCCAAGTGTTCTGTTGTTTAACCAATACTAGGTGAGTTATTTTACATTTTATTTACCAAATGTTGTGTCTTTTGGCTGTATTATCAGCAATAAAGGAAAACCTTGCGGTAAATAAATTCACTTTCGTAGACATTTTAATATAAAATGATCGTATGGGGCGAGTTGTTACAAAAATGTGGGGGCTAGTTGTGACTGTCACAACAAGCCCCTTCGAAATAATTAAAATTTTATTTTTAATAAAACAATTATTAGATGTGAAACTGTACAGTTCAATTATTATTTTTACTTTACTTTTTTTATTCGTTTTCTTCGAGGATTCAAAATGGTACGAAATTACATTAAAAAAACGAAGAAGGGTGAAATTCCCGAAAGTGTTTATAAACTCACTGCTGCTGAGATAGAGGCTACAAACGTGTCTCTTCGAAAAGCCGCGGTGTCTTTTGGTGTCAATTATAATTGTCATATATGACACTAAAACGATTCATAGATTGGAAAAAAGCCCTTCCATTTGTAAATTCTAAGGTGAGCTATTGCAACCCGGGACAAATTTTTACCTGTGCCAAGAAAAATAACTTGGAGATGACATTGCAAAATGTAGTAAAGTTTATTATGGTTTGACCATAGCTGATGCGAAAAAGCTTGCATATGAGTATGCATGTTAAAATATGATCAAAATTCACGAAAATTGGACAACATCATTGAACACCAGAACAAATCCGGCCATTACCTAAAGCTAATCCAAGAAAAAACCTACGTAGTAGAAAGAAAATTTAAAGCGTAATTTTAACTGACACGCCAATAAAAAATAAGTAAGAATTGGACGATAATCTAAGAAAGGAAAATAAAGGCGAAAAGATGCGAAAGTCAAATCACAAAAGGATCTAAAAAAAACAAGCACCCAATAAATCAAAAGCGGAAATAAAGAAAAAACTGCCCAAGAAAGAGACTTTTGGAGTGAATGAACGAATTCTAGTATCGTCTTCATCCAGCGAGACTGAAGAGGAGCCACCTATCATGGAAACTGACGACAGCGATGCAAACGAAGATGAGCAATGCATTGCTTGTAAAAACCCTTATTCTAATGATATTTCGGGTAAAAGGTGGGTGAGGTGCATAAAATGCCAGAGATAGTGTAATGAGCTATGTTCTGGAATGGACAAATTTACTGAAGATTGTATTTATGTCTTTTGTTTGACTGGCAAAAAATAATTTTAATAGATTACAGAATTTTCTTACCACAGTTAATAAGAGAACAAATTTTGTTTATTTGTTGACAGTTAATTATAAAACATCTTACTACTTGTACAATTAATTGTTCATAACATTTTTTTTGTTACGTAAATTACAACAATATTTGACGATTAGTTCGTCACAACCTGCCCCACCCTTGTCACAACTGACCCCTCGGGTGGGGCAGGTTGTGACAATTCCCATATTTTGAAAAACCGTATTTTGTTGCGTTGTCCTTTTGGTGACATGGTCAATAATGCTAATTTTTTATAGGTGAAGAATTGTTTGATTCAACTGAAATGTAATGTTTTTGATATTATTAAAGATTCTTCCACAACACCTTTTTTCATAAATTTGTCACAACACGCCCCACCCTCCCCTACTACATTTTTTTTAGCTTGGAATATGTTTAAAATCAAATTAATTAATCAATTAGAAAGACATAAAGTAAAATCAAATCCATGAAAAAATATTTGGCTGCTACCGGGATTCGAACCACGGATCTCCTCCTTTCCGGGGCAGGCGCGTTATCCAATGACGCTATAGAAGCCTTGTATATTTCCGTGAATATATCGACCTTATCTGTATGTCTCATTTATTAATTAATTAACATTTATTATCCATTTTTAGAGCAGTCCACTTTTTCGGATACGCCAGAATGAATCGTTTAATTAATTTTTATTTTTGGACAAATTTGATACAACATACATATATTTTATTCAAGAACACATTCTTATTGTGAAGTTGCAATTTTTTCAGAACAAAGTTCTGTGAAATTTAAAACCAAAGTAATTAATCAATTAGAAAGACATTCAGAAAAATCAGATCCATGAAAAAATATTTGGCTATTACCGGGATTCGAACCACGGATCTCCTCCTTTCCGGGACAGGCACTGTCTTTCTAATTGATTAATTAATTTGGTTTTAAATTTTTCAGTGCTTTGTTCTGAAAAAATTGCAACTTTACAATAAGAATGTGTTCTTGAATATAATATGGAATATGTTTGTTTATTCAACGTTACTCCGGTTAAATTCGTCATGAAAACTGCCTAAGGAATAGTGCGTTAAAAATTTTGTATAATATGAGATTAATAAAAATATATGAAGTACAAGTTAAATGATATATTTTGTTAATTTTAGTAATTATGTGGATTAAAAACAAAATCGCCACTATGCGAACGACGAGTTTACATGGCGACGTGTTAGAATATGATTATCTGGCAAAGAGTGTCAATTTCACAATTGATAACTGATTTTTATCGCATATTTGTGTGATTTAGAAACATTTTATTCTATTATTTTTTTATAAATTAATGCGAACACGGCATGCGTGTCGCATCAATATTCTAACTATTCTCAAAATAAGCTAAACGCTTGTGCTATGAGAATAGGACTAACTTGATGGTGTCCTGTAATAGGGCTTAAACCACCGACCACCTGATCACTTTTTTTTTTGGGTCGCAATCCTAGGATTGGTCTGCAACAAGCACTCCATATCTCCGCTCCTCTCTGTCATCTGCCAGCCTCTTCATTTCTTGGTAGGTGCTACATCGCACATCTCCGATAATCTGGTCTACGTAGTTCATTCTCGGGCGTCCTTTACGGTTGTTCTTTTACTCTCTTTGGTGTACTTTTGTTGGTGTAATGGTCATGAAGCTCATTTATTTTCTTCTACTTCTTTTTCAATATTCATCTCTCCACTGCTGGCCTCTTTCATACCCTTCCATCCTTCTCCCAATGTTGTTAGCTTCTTGTAGCCATTTCTTTCCCCCACAGCGGCTATATCATCGGCCCATCTCTTTTGAGGTCCTCCAACGCCTCTTTTACTCTCCCAAGGTCTCCACTATAAAACTCTGGGAGATCATCTTAGAACTTATTTACTTGTATTACTTGTAAAATCTCCACTCTGGCTTTGATCTAAATCATATGATGGAAAAAGTTTTATCTGAATTTCGTCTATTGGATAGTAGCGCTTTTATTTTTTCAATGTATCTCGTCACTCATGGAGGGGTCCTATGCGTGAAAATTTGATCAATTTCGTCACGTGGTGCGTAATTTAACAATTTACTTAAGGTCACAAAGTATTTTTTTTTACTTCAAACGAAAAAACCTTGCCCATACAATTTTTTTTACATACCGTTGGTGATGAGTATATAAGGATCCTTTTTGTGTGCGCTCTTGTGTGGATTTTGGGCCATTATGTGGGTCAAGCGTGAAGATTTTAAGGATTAAACGAAGTCAACTTAAGCGCCTGTACCGTAATTCGATTACTGAAAATCAAAAGCGAAAATTTATCAACTAGATTGAAATTTCAGAGCAACGACTGAAAAGCGATAAAGTATCGGGTCTTGATAGAATATCGATGTTATACGATAACAAACTCTTCTCACTAGAAACCTTTTTGGCGTCGTTTAATCCGGCTCCATAGGGTGTTAACAAAATAATTCAAAAGCCATTAAATATAAGAACTTTCTGCCTCACATTTTGAAAGGCGAGAGTACCTTGCTCGCTTAAAGTTGTACTTATTTGATGCTGCCCTAAGCGGGTCCAAAAATATTTAAAGTTAGCTCAAATATTCTTCACAAACAGATATTTTCTTTTTCTCGGAAATAATGTATTTTCCTTGATGTAATAAGATTTTATTTTTATAACAAAAATCTTCGTAAGTAATGTACGAATAAATAATTATTAAAAATATTAATGTGGTTCTTAGTTTTGAATTGACTTCATAAATGATTTTTGCTATGGTATAAAAATACGTAATTAATTATGTTTTTATTTTTTGTTACAGGTATGGATTCATATAAGTATTTAAGTGAAAAAATACCACTGAAATCTTCAAATTCGTGACAATCGCTTCTCAATGGTATCTACCTAGTGTAAGTATTCTTTTTTATCTTTGGAACTGTATATGTACGTATATTATCTTGAAATTAAACACTATAAATAACACAGTACTGGACATACATTCAACTGGAGCACCATTCTGTAATTCGCATAAATCGTTTCTCGACAATCTTCCACTTATCTGTTGAACACTGATTGATGCCGTTTAAATCGTACTGATGCGGTCACTCGAATTTGTCAAAACAAGACATTATTTGTCAACAATCCATTTGCGTGCAATGTTTTTTTTTGCAATTTGCCGCTGTTTAATAGCAAACGTTGTTTTCTGGACTCTTTTCGTATTTTCACGTGTGTTCCATCAACTTCTAGTTGTTCTTATTTTTTTAAAACACTCCAAAATGATTCAAACCGCTCATAAATCCTCCATTATGTGTAGCTCCTATCGAATTTAGAATCTCGTGACAATATATTACTTTAATGTTAGTATGATGATGATAGTGTTTGTGATATTACGTATCTCGAAATTGTAACAGTTGCTTTGTTTGATATCTGTTGATTGTAGATAACATTATCTAAGGTTAGGTTTGCTTGATTTTAAAAAACCTTATGACACAAAAAGCTTAATAAATGTACAGGACGGGCCAAAAAATTTTGCACTTTTTAATCGCTTTTGAATAAGAACCACGTGGAGGAAGAGGTTTGATCGTAGGGCTGGATGATTTGATGATTGTTCGGCGCCTTTTTCACGTTCACTACTGATTACATACTCTGAATCAATGTATGAGTGGCTCGGGATGTTCTAGGATACCGGCTCAACGCTTGATAAGAAGAAAACCGGGCGATACCAAAATCAACTTTGCGTCATATTTTAAAAAAGGACTTAATTTGGCCTTTTAGAATGCTTCAGCCAGGATTTTTTTGGGATATTCTGCCGTATCTGTACACTTTATACTGTAAACTTTTATGGCCAACGCTTCGGATTGCATTGCATAATCTGGGTGTTGCTTTGAGTGTGAATGTTGTGCTAGGTGTCTGTGTTTATGTATTTAGTTTTTTGAAACATCAAACAGAAAAGTCGCATACAACGACACAATGTCTCAGAAAATACTAACCAGAAGATTGGTCAAACTGTTCTCCATATTAAATCTAATAAAGTTTATGACCACTGGAGAAGTTTCCTTTTTTTACAATGAACGAAAATGAAAATTTGAGTAAAATTAAACTTAAGTCTGAAAGTAAAATTAAGATCAGATTAATCTCAAAAACTAACAAAGTTATAGAATTTAAAATATGCGTTCTGCATGAATAATTTTATTCCGTCCGGTGGAGTCGCGTGACGTCACTGTACCCGACTCGTGCTCCGGAGCCCAGCTATGTGGACGGGTTGGATCACGGGCGATTTGGAAGTCAATCATACTTACTTACTATCACGTCGTTTCTCCGTGAGGGTAGGCAGAGAGGATAGAGCGTAACTCTTCTGTCATGACATACATCTCGCCTCATCCACATTCATACATCTTCGCATGCAAGCTCGCCTCTTGTTGAGGCTTCCAACGGGACCATCTTCCAGTATCTGGTTAATCTGGTCATGCCACGGCTTCCGCGGTCGCCCTCTCTTTCTGGCGCCATCAACACTTGCATTATATATCTTTCTTGCCATTCTTTCCTCATTCATTCGCTCGATATGCCCAAACCATCCGAGCGACCCTTTTTTATTTCTATTAATTATGCTAAGATCAGCTTTACATTCGTTCCTAATATCTGCATTCTTTACTCTATCATAAATTGATTCCGTACTAAAATACACTATCTTTAATATTCTTTGTCTCTGATATTTATTGATAGATTTCAACAATTTTTTCTCTAGTTAATTACTTATGATCTACATTTTAATCGCATTAAGTTAAATATAGTATCTCTAAACTTCTCCGTTCTGCATCATCCTTTACTACTACTACTCCACACGCGTTTACAGGGCAAAAGTTATCCACTGTAATGCACCTGTTAAAGGTTGTCGAGCCTTTCGGTATTAAAAGGCGCGCAGAACCTTATTAATCCCCCGTTTATTTTCGATGGAAGTTTGGAACTAGAACATTGTATTAACCGCGAGTCAAGATTGGAGTTTAATTAATTTTGGCCGTATCGCGAATTTCGCAAATCAAACGAACGAAGCGGGTCCCGCAGCCAAACTCCCCGCGGTCCAATCAAGAAACTGCGAATCACTCGCGGTGATTGGCAGATGCTCGCAAATTTAAACTACTTTGAAAGGGTTCAAAACACTTTTCCGAATTCTGCGGGGGCTGGTTTCACTGAATTGTTAACTTTACAAATTGGACAATGAATAAATTAAATTTAGTATTTTAATCCGCAGCAAAACGGCTCCCTTCAATTACTGAAAAGAGGGAGAATAAATACTCAAAGTGTGCCACTACTAAAGCTTATCAAAATCTTGGAAGTAACGAATAGACTAACTAACTGACTAATAAAAATGTTCTTAGATTTTCGCGGTCGAATCATCTGGATTGTGTTTTCTGGGATATTCTGCCGTATTTCTACGACTCGTTGCAGAGTCCATCATCACGGTTGATGTTTGCATGTTTTGCAATGGCATCAATATCCGAAAAAATACTACTGTAATTGCAGTTTGAATAAACCATCAGAAAATATATCCACCGCAATTTTTTTCGGAGCGGAATTTGGTAATATTTTGTTCAAAATCAAAAATCAGAAGAAACAGAAAACTAATCATCACGTCGTTTCGAACACCACATTCATCTATTCTAGTACATGACTCTTGCTTCGACCCCATTTATATTATATCTTCTCAACCACGCACTTCGATTGGTGAAACTGTTGAACAGTGTCATATTTCAGTATTTGGTTTATCTGATCGTGCCAGGTCTTTCGCGGACGCTCTCTGTTCCTGTTACATTTAACACTCATCTCATATATATGTTATTTACCATCCTCTCTTCGCTTCTTTCCATTTGACCAGCGATCCTTTATCTAGTCTATCTATAACGCTACAGCTAGAACTATATTAATTTTTTGTTCATTCCTCGATCGAGCACAGATTTTTCATACATGCACCTAAGCAACCGCGATTCCACTGCATTTAATTGGTTTTTAATAAACTACGTCTGTTTACATTTCTATATATGAGGGGTACAAAGCAAAGGCAGCAATGTCCCACTTTCGTGCTTCTGAGATAAATATACTCGATTTTTTGGTTCGAATCACAGAGATAAAATAACCCCATTCTTTAGGAAAGGGGATTGGGTCACAGCGGAGGAATGTCCCTTCACGTATATAAAAGTTAAAGTGCTTTGGTAGACATATTAAAATAAATAAGTTATTAAGTTGCCCTGATGAAGCTTAAGTTTAAGCGAAACCGGTTGGCACAATAATAAATCGTGGTTTAATACAAAGAAAATTAGTTAAGGTATTTATTACTTCATAATTAAAACACCTAGTGAACAAAACGCTCTTTTTTTTTATTTTTAAATTTCGTTCCCAACCCAGTCGTTTGAGTGCAATAAAGCGCAATTTATTTACTTATACATAATACTTTTAAGAGTATTTAGTTTGACATTTTCATAATTGTTTTAAAATTTAGAAGATCGTAGTAATTTTTTACCAGGCATCAGGTTATGTTCTTTCATCGTCAATCAACCAAACATAATAATTTCTTTGTCTGTCTGTCTGTCTGTCTGTCTGTCCGTCTGTCTGTCGTAAATTCTGTAAATTGTTGGAATTGAAACATAAGATTTTTAGAATGTGATACGCATTCAGCGCGCAACACGCGAAGGCTCAGGCAAGACGCAAGGGCCGCTCCATAAAATTAAACGGACATTTTTATTTTTATATTATCATTTTTTTATATTTAGTTTTAGGTTCAAGCGAAAAGTCAATTTATGAAAAAAACAAATGGTTTTCTATTCATGTATTTTCAGCTTCAAAAACTCAATTATTATTTCCCGTGTTTTTTCACGGGTGAATCTTTGGTTCGAATGTAAAACAACATACATAGTCAATTTTAAGATTTAAACCGTGTTAATATTATTTATAATTATTATACAGTTTAAATATATATAATTACGCTATGACCCCGTTGACCGACAAAAATATACCATCAATATAAACTAGGTCTTAGCAAAGACGCGAACCACTTCATTATCCGCCCAGCACAGTCGCAAGGATTTAAAATAGTACCATTAACTGCCGGCAGGAGAAATATGAAAAAATATTCATATTTTTTGATAAAAGTAGTTGTTACTATTTAATGTGTGTCAGATATAAATATGTCAATACTTATTCTTTATGAACTGGCAGGTAAAACTACCGTCATTCTTGACGGGTTACAGCTAGATTAATAGAACGTTGCTACGGCCGGTTTACTTTTTGCACGAGGCGCTCTCAATTTCTGAAAACCCTCGTGTGACGTCACAAGTCTCCGCTGCACTAATCTCGGTGCACACAACTAATCTGTGTGCAGTCGACGTCTCCCGGGAACACGCGATAGCGGCGTTAATTACTTTCTTAATGGAAATCACGAGATCGTCAGCGTTGTCCGCGGCGTCTCGAGCGGCGATCAAAATGCGACCACTTCGCGGAAAGGGCGGCGCTTCCAGCATTCAAAGCCGCCGAAGTCGGTGGAAGTAATCTGCGCTTTGCTATTCGGTGCCCGCTACCACATTCGAGATTCGATCGTGGGCGGATGAGGTATAGGACTTTTGCGATTTAGTTGAAATTTTCCTAGCTTGACATTTTCAATATGCGATGTTTCGTTGTACAGTATGCGCAAAAAGTGGTGCTTCTTCTGGTGCCCATCCGGTTATCAAATGTGATTTTTTAAATTTTTCAGCCAGAATGTCCTTTATTGACGAATTTACATTGTCAATAGTAACCCTATATATTATGACTATCCTACTGTAAATATGTTTCAAGATTTTAAAGTACCGTCTCTTACAAAATTATACAAAACTAACACCCTATGCCAAACCTATAAATATTATTTTATGAATAAATCCCACCCCTTAGACTGTATAACTATTAAATATAGAACATAGGGGCAAATAAAGATACTGACATTAAGAACCACCGTGGCACTACTATACATACTTGGGAGTTAAATGATACAATACATTTTTTTCACAAAACAAATTTCAAGAAAGAAACATTTCTAAATACGAACAATTTTAAGAAAGAAGTCAAATACTTAATTTTGGACAGCGATGTGTTGTAACATTGCCCACATGTCTCAAATGGTTTTGCATAATAAAAACTTGTACCTTAATTTGGCTTGTAAATACTTCTATAAAATCGAGATATTGGCTCATATTATGTGTAATGTATTATGTCATAATAAAATGTAATACAAAGGTTTAATTTACTATAAAAATCATTGTAATGTATCTACTAGGTAAACCATTTAGAGGATGCCGTTATCCAAAACATCAACAGCCATAAAATAGTTGACAAGCCGAAAGTGGTGTGCCAAGACTGAAGAGTGTGGCGTTCTATCCTCTAGTCAGTTAGTTATTTAGGCACTGTAACAATTTTCTTTATAGTTATTTAAATGTATCACTTGAAACAAATGGTAATAATTGTTTGTATAGGCTTACTTTTAAGATAGCTCTAATAAAGGTACAATTCATTCAAAATTAGGTACGTTTATTGTATAATCAACTCAAGAGGTTATATTTAGGTATAAAGTTTAATATTTCACTTCAACTCAATGAAAGATTATTTTTCACTCGAAACTTAAGTAGTAAAATGTAAAATTATTATTAAACTCACGTAGTAAATTTTTTCACTCAATTTAGTGATCAAGTAATATAAGTTATTTTACTTGGAAGATGAGCAAGTTAAAAATATTTTTTAAAACATTTTAACTGTGTAAAAAGGAAACATTTATTTTTACTTATATTAATATTTTTTGTTACATTTGTACACAATTTTTTAAAAAATATTTTAAGAGTTACTTTTTGCCGCAGCCTGTTCCTCCTTATTTGAATATCCTTCGTCTTTTCTTCTATCAGTCAAATTCAGGCGACGTGTTAGACTCTATTACTTAGTAAAATAAGTTTTCTTGTTGATTTCCAATCTCTTTTTCAATTAAATGAGTTCCACGTTCCACTGTCAAGAATCTTTTTTTCACATTCAAACCATTTTTATTTATAATTCGAATATCTACACCGCGATCATACGAAATTTATTAAATATATATTTAAACTTATTTAATTTCTTAAAGCGTCTAACATTTGTTGTACGAGTTAGAAAATAATTATAAATTTATTTAAGTCTCTCGAGAAGGAAACTTTTATGTACAGCAAATATTTATTCATG
The DNA here is from genome assembly GCA_016648135.1 of Agrypnia vestita. NCBI lineage: Eukaryota > Metazoa > Arthropoda > Insecta > Trichoptera > Phryganeidae > Agrypnia > Agrypnia vestita. The sequence goes on along the minus strand of JADDOH010006025.1, from coordinate 71,114 downwards.
TGTACGTTTACGTTAAATTTAAATTTATTTATTTAAATTTATATTTATTCTATGTGCTTATTCCTTTATAACTTGAACAAAAACAATAAAAAAAAATGTGAGTTTCCGTTGAAAATGACGATTTTTTTATTATTATGTTTTTAGCGGTTTGATGTGTTTTGAGCCCTCGTAATCCATTAATAATAATAATGATAATAATAATATTTGGATCATTTGTATAGCGCCGTTTTCGTGAGTACTCACCTCAAGAGCGCTTCACAAAAAACAACTTACTGACATATAACACTCATTAAATGTGGCGTCTGGATGCAAAACCGCCACTATCCATACAAAACCATTTTTCATGTTTTGATTGATTAATGATCTCTATCCTATTCTGCACATTCTGCAAGTTTCCAATATAAGAAAATATGCTTCCATGCCCTTCAAAATCGTCCTTAAATATAACGGTGAGTAGCAAAACCGCCACGTTGCCGCAAAGTGGGATGCAGAACCGACACTATTCACTCGGACCAATCAGAATGGAGCCCCGCTACGAGATTTAATATGGAGAAACGTCGTCTGTCGCAGATAACGCGTGTTTTGATTACCTTAAATATTTACATAAAAACTAGAAGTAGACATCTTTTATTACCAAAAGACAGTGTACTAAAGCATGAAGTAAACAAGGATGGATATAAATGTAACTTTGAAAAGCGAAATAGGAAAGAATTATCACATTAAAAAGTCCGCTTTGTGCACATTTTTGAATATTTTTGTTGACACTTTAAAGACCTTGCGATTGGTTTTACTATAAATTTATTTTATTATAGGTAAAGTAAAGTTAACTTACAAAAATAAGTATTTATTGTATCTAACATAACATACACCATCAGCAAAAAATCTTCATCATCATCATTATCATTATCGCCTTCAGTTTCAGTTTCTGTAAATATTTCATCATTTTATTTGATTTGTATTGAAGTGAATAAATTTAAATAATTTTTAAATTTATTCACCGATTGCTTGCTGCTAGGCCCTGCAAACGGTTATACTGGCGACCGCGAGGCCGCAAGTGGCTGCTGCGCGGCCATTGGCATCTGCAATTGGCTATCGTCTGTACTAGCCGTTGCCCGGCAAATGTTACCTAATATTATCAAGGTGTCTCGTAGCTAGAAGTACGAGACTTTACACTCTGGGTGAAATAAGATAATCTAATAAGATCTAAACAGATTTATGATATGAAAAGGACGAAATTTTTATATAAACGTTTTTCTAATTTTTTGGGACTAAATTAGTGAAAAAGTTGAACTACCGTTACAGTAACTTATACCAATTATGAACAATTCATTCGCTTTAATACAAGTCGAATAAAATGATAAAAACCTTGCAAAAATTGAAAATAGAAGTTTTCACAAGGTTTTTATTATTTTATTTCATTTGTATTGCAGTGCATGAATTTTTTATAAACGAAATTAATTGCCTGTCTTGATAATGAGTCGAAATTTTTCAAGCAATCATGAGCTAACAATAATAGTTTGCATTTTTTTTTAAATATTTTCGACTTATTTTCTACAAAAAGTTGAACTATATTTACAGTTACTTATATAAATTACGAAAAATTAATTTTTTTCAGTACAAGTTAAATAAGATTATAAAAATCTTGCAAAAGTTCCAATTTTATTTTTTCCAATTAGAATTGCAGGGTATTTATTATTTTGCTTAACTTGTGTAAAAGGGAATAATTTGTTTATATTTGATATAAGTTACTGTAGTAAAAGTACAACGTTTTAAAAAAATAAATCCGAAATATTAAAAAAAAAATGCACATTTTAATGTCACATATTTCCTTATCTATTGATATTAGGTCACGGTTGCTTAAAAATTTTCGAATCATAATTAAAGTAGAAATCTACCTATCAGGTACAGTAGCCGGCAAACATCTTGAAATTCTACGGCGTAGTGGGGGGAAGTTTGCGCATCTACCTTTCCACCAAAGAGACCCAAATTTCGTCTTCTGCGCATTCCCCCACCACGTCAAAGAATTTCAAGAAGTTTGCCGGCAACTGTATTGTGGACTAGCTCTGTTACATAGTGTACACCTCGTAAAAAATAATATTTTCGATTTTTGTATCAATTTTTCATAATCAATTTAAGTTCCTGTAATGATAGTTTAACTTTTTGCCTAAACTAAGTCGGAAATATTGAAAAAAAAAATGCAAACTTTGATATTGCATATCTCCATAACTTTTGATATTAGGTCATGGTTGCTTGAGCATTTTCGACTCTTTATTAAGACAGAAACCCACTTGTAAAATTTTTACTACTTACTATAAGACAGCCTATATAGGCATATAGGTATGATCATATATTTTATTTTTTTATTTCCATACTCTTATTTAATTCTTAAGATTATTGTTTTTAGTTTTTAAAATAATTAAAACTATGTGCCTAAGTTATTAAATTTTTGTACTCGAAGATCAATTTTTAATCATTAAAATATTTTTATAAACTCCGTTAATCGCCGATGAAATAATTGCCTATTTAAAAACATATTATATCTATTGTTAAATTTGGTGTCGTAGTAAAGGTCTCGAGAAGTGATACGGAATTATTGTTAAATCTAAAAATATTTTTGTTTCCATGATTGTTGGTTCATTATTTACATATTTTCTAAAATATATTTAATCCATATTCCTTACTCAAAACATGCACTAAATTTTAATTCTTAAAATATTTTTGCATCTATTGTTAATCACAAATAAAATATTTATAAAATAATATATTTCATTGTTTAATTTTCAATCGCAGTATTGTTCGCAATGAGTTAAGCCGGCAAGTCGCCACATGATCGTCCGCGAGCGCGCCTCTCGCGATCGTTCGGTAGCAAAATCGACTCTATCGACAAAATCGACCGGCGGTGGGTAGCAAAACCGCCACTTTGCAATCAATATATCTTTATATTGCGGAAACAACGAAGAAAATCTTTAAAATTGGTATGCAGATTTTAACACATCCTTAATATGTATCAAGTAAAATAATAAAAAACAGGAAAATGTGTAAGGGAAATACTTAAAACGTTTTTTTTGATTCCTGAACATTTCATATATATGCAACGTGGCGGTTTTGCAGCCAGACGCCACAAATACTCACTCATTAAATGACATGCAAAAAATGGAATAAACATTGAAAACTGTAATAGGAGTGCTAGAAAGAATCAGGTATTTTCGCGGAGTGCATACTAGAAGTGGGAAAACATTACGAAGTGATGTAACGGTCTGATTCTATAGGTTTTTATGAACTGTGGTAAATTGTTTGTTTGTCTCTGTCTATTTAGTAGTTTATTCCAGAAATTTGGTCCAGCCACCGCGAAAGCACGGTCACCAAAATTGGGTTTGTGGACGCGATTTACTTGGGTATAACATTAGATTCTTACACAGAGGGTCACGGGTTCGATTCTCCGTGAGGTCACAATACATACAAATATGTGATTTAATAAAGCCTGTGTATAATGCTGGCTATAGCGTAATAGATAGAGTAAAGAAAGGATCGCTGAGATGGTTTGGCCATATGGAACGGATGAGCGAGGAAAATATGGTAAAGAATATGAATGAGGCGTGTGTTGAAGGCAGCAGAAACGGAGAAAGACGTGACACGTATCTTTGTGGTCAAATATTGGAGGATGGCTATGTTAGAAGCTTCAATAACCGAAGAGCGTGCATGATGAATGTACGTAGAAGATGTATGAAAGTGGTCAAAGCAAATGTGCTGTGCAAGGACAGAGAGTATGGCATTCCTTCCTCTCTGCCTACCTCTCGAAAAACGGCGTGATGGTTAATTAGTTATTATCAATATAGTAATTATCAAATGCAAATTTATAACTCTTCATCGTTTTCATTTTCATAGGATAATCTGAGTAGATAAACTCATTCAAAAATTCATCAAAAACCTAACTTCAGATTGTTGAGTTTATTTTTAGAATAAGTGATATCTTAAAATATTCTAAAAATTTCAAGCTATAAATTTTTTTTTTTTGAAATTGTGATATATAGTCTTGTACTCGAAATGCAATATCTATCTATTTGTCGTATGATGACTCTCATATGTCGATTTGTGATCCGCTTAATTGATCAGAACTATCCAGGTGATCTCCAGTGAGCTGGAGAGCCCCGCATAACTAGCATCCCGCTGCCCCCATCACTCGGCCAGAACCTGAAGCATTTCATTTGCGGTGAGCCACTCGAGACTTTGAAATTCTTGACCTGACCAGCGCGGACCCTTACGTTGGAATTATTCCGAGGAAGTGTGCTTCTGAAGACATCGTTATTTTAAAGTTCACCGAGCAATTTTAGTTTAATTAGGTACCTCCGGAACCTAATAATAAACCAACTTCTTCTTTATCGGCTTCATGGGACCCGGAAGCCCATGACTTGAGTCACAATTGAGTCACAATTCATCCCTTAATATGGCAATGGTATTATTAGAAAGATAACTTTTTGCCATTTGTGTTTAAATATGATTACTATACCACGATTTTAGAAACAAATTTTCACAATTTGATCGCGTGTTTTTTGGTGTAAGTATGTATATTCATGGTGAAATAACTAATAAAACTGAACAGAAATCAGCTCTCAGCTATCAAATTGGCTGTCATTATAAAAGTGTTGCCAATTAAAAAAACAAATCTCTTAAATCTTTTAAGAAAAATGGTATTAAATTATCTTTCAAACTTAGCCAATACCACTGCCATTATCACGATTATTTCTGTTTTATTTCATTTTATTGTCCTATACCTTACTGTAATACCTTACCGTAAAAAACACCGTATATTTGTGTAATTCTATTTAGAGTAACAAAAATAATAACAGGTTCAAAATTGTTTTTGTAAGAAAGTGATATATTTACATAATATTTAAGTACACAAGTTGAAAAAAAAAACGAATAAAATATATCCTTTTATTAATAAACGTTTTATGTAACTGTTAAATTTTGTAGCAATGCGATAAATAATTTTTTTTCTGAGATAACATTACATCACACTGGAATTTGAAGTTAGTATTATACTTACTATCATTGAAGTTGTTTAAAAATGGTCATCTGTATTGCGACTTAACATACCTACTTCATTTTCGAAAACATCCATTAATATTGGTAAGTACTCCCAAATACAAATATAAATTCCCGTGCATATTATTTTAATTGACCTATTTATTTTCCGAAAGATATTAATGGAATTGAATTACATCCATTTCTTTCAACATCATTTTTAGCATATCATTTTGCAGATCAATGACTTCTAGCTCAATTGTAGCTGAATGGGTTTTGAAATATGCAAACGTGTTACACTGGTATCAAGATTAAAAATACTCTGCTGTAACTGTAGTTTAAATAAAATAGTTAAAAATACATCCGCCGCGATTTTTTTTGGAATGAGGATATCGCTAACATTTGCAATTTTTTACAGCATGGAAAATGATCTAACTTGGATGAGCGATTTTTTTGTCATAAAATACTTTCACATATTGCTTGCCCAACGTAACTTGGTGTGCGGCGAATTTTGAACTAAAACCCGCCCCGCCCGCACTCGGCGGTAACCCCTCGCCCTGTCATTCAGTTCATTCTCGTCTTAGAGCGCGAGCTGTGTCATCTTGATTACCAATATATACTGAATTATTATGTCCAAAACATCCTAAACAGTCCGAGATGGTGCAAGAACAATTGCCAATAAGTTTTGCGAAGCCGAAAAGCTAATAATGGACCGATATTACCGTTTGACAGTTTGACAGATAGAACGGCTGCCATTACTGCATGGTTTCTTTAGTGCTGCCCGACCAAATTTCTGTATTTAACACGACACCGGTCACCGGACATTCTGTACATTATGTATTGTGTAATAAATTTACACCCTGACAACTTCTGTTACGCGACAGCGACGCCCTCCCTCGCACGCCTAGTTATAGTGGTACGTCTATAAAAGCACTGTTTTCCCTGTAATTTTCAGTTTCGATGTTTTACAGCGCGTAATTTGATTTATTCTTAATTTTTTCATGTAAAATATAAAATCAACCCGCGGACCGAATTAGAAAAGGCGGGCCGTAGTTTACCGAACCCTGTCTTTCCGGGTATGTCTTTATCTTATTGGTCTTGGTTTTCCCTCGATCTTGATTTTGTTGGCCATTGTATAAGGACTACGTGCATGTTGGGACGTATCTGCTCTCGCTGCATGTCTCACCCATTCAACCTCCTTTCTTTCATCTTGATCAAAATATCTGGAAAAGCCCACCGTTCCCGAACATTCCAATTCTTCAGTCTTCTCCGTGATTATGTTATCACGTATTTGGCGGTAAATCTTGTGTAAAACTTTATGGCTAAATCCAAGAAAATGGTCCCATTGCATATACAATGAAAATGAGTATTTCACTATATTATTGAATGTGCTAATAACAAAATGAAAGATATGCCAATTAATGCTATCTTGTGGTACAAACTAATTACACGATATCATGAAGATGGGACATATAAGCATAGATTGATTCATAAACATAGTACCAGATTTACGGTTAAAGAAGGACTAAGAATACCGAATGTCATAAATAAATATGGACAAAGAACATTAAAATGTGTCATACCAAAAATATTAAATAAAATCCCATGTCGTGTCAAAATGGATATTAATAAAAAAGGGCAAAATACAGAATTAATGAATATGTTATTAAATAAAAGAGACTTATTTAGATTTTGGTAATATTTGTATTTTTTCTTGTATTGTTGCATTGTATTGTTGATTTGTATTTGAGTTTATAAGATCTATTGTAATTAATTAATATGAATGTTTTTCTGGTAAATACAATTTATTTATATATATGTATTGATGCACCTACAGCCAATATCAATGTGATGTTTTGTGGGTCTGAGATGTAAAAAAAAAAATAAAATAAAATTTACGCTTAAAAAAAAGTAACTATTAAATAAGATTTTAAAATTTTAAAATTTCGAAAAATGCACTGCATATTTTGACATTTCATAGGCAATATATGAGGTTTGGTTAGGTTATTAGGTTTGGTTTGGTTAGGTTAGGTTATTAGGTTTGGTTTGTTTAATTTAGATTACGATTATTTTAGTTAGATTAAATTAACAGGACATTAAATTATATAGTGAAATACTTATTTTCATTGTATGAACAACGGGACCATATTCTTGGATTATTCCAACTTTATTTTCCAAGACCTACAACCAGTCTGAAGTAAGATAACAAACTTCACGCCCATATGTTGCGATCGGTCGTGTGAACGCTCTTTACATTTTTATCTTTAAATTGTGTTTGGCAGCAAACTCGACGACAAAAATTTCAGTAAAGCGAAATTCCAAGCGTTCTCTAAATTTAATCCTACTTGAGTATTTCTTTATTTTTGGGTTCCACTGTTTCTTGCCACATTTCGACTCGCATTACGATTTATGTCAATTCTATACAAATCGTATCAAAACTGTTTTTCGTTGTGGTAATTTGATAAAAGAATTTATGCCAGATATATAGAATGTAGATGTGTGCGTATATTTAATTCTGAAAATAAATTTCTCGTATGTTTATATTTTATTATCTTTTTCCTTCTCTTCACCTGCTTCTTATTTCATTTGATAGCGGGTCCCCAATCTGGAGAGTTTTAAACAGAATGTTAGTAAACTTAGTAAAAACCACTACCAGATTTACGGTCTACCGGTTTCGAGACGTACCCGTCTCTTCGTCAGGACCAACACTACACTACTACATTCACAACACTATACACCCTAACCATAGTATTGTCAAACTATCACCACTATTGTTCACATGCGTGTTAATCTTGTCAGAGACAAGCATGCACTGATTATGAACCAGTGAACTACTGAACAATTCAGAGATCTAACGAGAGAGAGAGTGAGAGGGGGCGGGGTCTAAAGTGGGTGTTACCACATCTCTTGTGAACGCAACATTGAACAAAGGGCTATATGGTTTGTTATTAATGAGAGGTACTCTATTATTCACCGCCTCCTTAATGTAAAAAATTTCTAAATTATTCAATTTTAAACCTTTATTATTAGTATTTAATATTTTCACCCCTATTTTTGGGTCAAATTTATGATTATTTTCTATGAGGTGGTTAGAAAATTCTGAAAAATTGTTGTTATTAAGACACCTCATATGTTCTTTGATTCTAGTATTAAAATTACTTGAAGAGTTTTTTTCGGCTATGTATTTTTTACGGTCGGTTGCCACCTGACGGCTGTCGCCATTTTGAATGACGTAAATGCCGTCATTGACCCATATAGCCCACTAGGCACTATTACGACCTCTAATCTGAATATGTCAGAGAAGCTCGCAACAGGGGTTTTTAACGGAGTATCGATCTCCGACCTGTTGATCCACGTGAGCTATTTTATTTCCCCCCTACCCTGCATATCTGCCGATCATTCCCCTATCCGCCACCTGGGGATGAGCCCTCTAGTGGTCAGACTCCCCCGAGGGATTGTGTTTATATTATATTATCAAACATAATAATTTCGTTGTCTGTCTATCTATAACTTACTGTAACGTCAGTAATTTCCTTGAAATTCACGGTTAAAAAAACGAAATTACACGGCTGGAAGTAGGGCGCGAACCTCGGATGCGCAAATGCCAGCGCGGCACACTAGCGATATTGCTACAACCGCCTCTCCGTGGACCGTCGAAAATATTCTATATATACTAGGGCTTGGCAAAGACGCGAACCATTCATGTTCCGTGATTTTTCACGGGTGTTATATGAGTTGAATCGAACGGGCTCGTAACCTAAAAATCGATATATTTCCTTCTTCTTCTTTTGGTGTCATGTCAGGTCCCCCCAACGTTGACTATCACCCGAGAGAAAGCGTCCCTGTCCTGGGCAGCACGAAGCAGCTCTCCAACACTTCTTATGCCCGTCCAGTCGCGTATATTGCGGAGCCAGGAAATTTGTCTCCTTCCAACACCTCTACGACCCTCTATCTTGCCCATAAGAATCAGGTGGAGCAATTCATATTTTTCTCCTCTGAGCACATGACCCAAATACGATACCTTTCGGATTTTGATATTTGTCAGCAACTCTCTATTCACTCTAGCTCTTTGAAGAACTCTTGTGTTGCTGACCATATCCGTCCAGGGTATCCGGAGCATTCTCCGATGTATCCACATTTCGAACGCCTCCAGCCGGTTCATGCTACTCACTTTGAGGGTCCACGATTCCACTCCGTACAGCAGGACTGACCATATATAACATGACCAGTCGCTGTCGAAGTTTCAGGTTAAGATTGTCATCGCAGAATATCTGTCTCATTTTGTTAAAAGCAGCTCGCGATGTTTCAATTCTGCATTTGACTTCGGTTTCTGGGTCGAGGTCTTCCGCTAGGATATATATTTCCAGATATTTAAAATGTTTAACCGATTCACAAGATCAGTTTTATACGATGATTTGCGTTAATGGTGATATCGTTTGCCTTATATTCAAATTTTTTGAAGATTAAGGGGGAATACCTACCTAGACATTTCGATTTTTTTTTTAATTTTTTGCATTTTTTTATAGCTTGAGATCTTAAAAATGTCTGGTGAAAATTTCAATCAAAAATTAAAAAAAAAACTTACTGCTGATAAAACTGGCATCCTATGTCCTTTGTTGATTACGCGCCGCGCAACACGCAGGTACCTGCCAGTCGGGCTCTTTCATAATAGAAACGTTAGACCTGTTTCTATTATGCTTGTGAAGAGTGGTTGATGATATGGGGATTCTAAGCAAGGTATTATGGACCTGGAATCGATGATTTTATATATGTTGAAAAATTTCGCAGTTTATTCATTGTTCAATTTTTGAGTGCGTTTTACTCGAAACCATGTTTTGAAAATCGGTGACCAAAATATCTCGTCATCCACTGAAATGATCAACTTGAAATTTATAGTGGCTATTCTATACATAATTATCTAGTCTTTGTTGTAGGATTTTTTTAAACGACTTAGTTTTTTTTTATCGGCGTAAAAATTCAAACGTCCGCTATTTTGTCAAAAATCTGTATTTTCAAAAATCCCTACGTCAAAGACTAAATTATAGTGTCAGTTTTGATAATATTTTTGTTTTTAAATTTTTTATTTAAATTTTAATTTTTTTTGATAAAAAAAATTAAACATATTATTAAAAGTATGTTCTTTCCATGAAAAAGTACTTTCATGTAGAGATGATACCAATACCATAATTCATATAGGTTTAATTGCCTTTTTTTCGCGCTTCATAGGTAGGTATTCACCCTTAAATAAAAAAGTTTTTAAATTTTCCCTGTATGTTCAGATTTTAAATCAAGATAGCAGACACCATTGCAGTCAATGATAGCTAACTATGTAGAGGGTGTGACCAGTGGTCATTTGTCGTGAGTGGGTGGTTTATTTTATTTTGAGGGTGCGCTGGCTGCAGAAGGCTCCACGGCCCTTGGCACGCTATGGCGCGTTTACAATGAAGCCATTACTTAAATAGGGGTGTTGTTGCCAACTAGATAGGAAAAGTAAATGTCCACGTTTGTTTACTTAATATTAAGCACTAATTGAGTGTTCAATGTACTAGACTTGAGAAAGTTACAAGTAATTCATTCGGATACATTTTTAAAGTAGATTTGTACTTTTAAATGAAATTGTCACGAGACAGTAGAATCACACAGAATTATGCAAAAAAGAAGCACGGAGGAATTACTCGAACGTTCTTGAGGCATCGCGAAATCAACATGTCATGTATAAAGGGCTAAGCGAGGGCGCGCGCGTCAGTTGTTTACTATGACAAGCGCGACATGGAAGTCCACCACAGACAAAGCGACATTGCAGTGTGCCCAGCGCGTGTGTATTTCAGCGACGGTAAATCAAGATAGTACCTACCGGCAAGCGAGATGTTTTCTTGTTCGAACCTGAGCGATTTAGCTAACATGCATCAGTATATGAGAGACTCGTTATTCGGGAGTGATATTCAGTGCGTATCACGAATTTTAGTGTAAATTTAAGAACAGCGAAGATAGACCCACTGCATACCTAGGGCCATTTAATATGGGAGCTATTATTCATAAAACGGCTTTTCGCACTTTCGCCACCCAATTCGGTATTATTTTAATGCTAAAGTGCTAACGCTAACATTGTATAAATTAAACTTTATTAGATGAAAATACAAGAAAAGTGAAATGCAAAATAGTGATTTACGATATACATGTAATACAGCAGCATTAATAAAAAAAAACTAACCCATAAAAAACAAGTTTTTATTATACTCCCTTTCTCATTGAAACAGGCTTCGCGCCTACTCCACGCGTCGAGCTCGAAAATTAAAGAACATATAAATCGTTAAAATTTCGAAAAATCCAAAATTATACTATAATTATTAAATTTTTTTAAACGAAAATAGATCATTTTTATCGTCGCTACGAGTCTGCCTGCAAAGTTTCGGCTCAATTGTATCACGAGAACAGCGTTAAAAATCGATCCAAAGTTTTTTGGTAGACAAGCAGATGCTACGAGTTAAAAGAAAGGGTAATGAAATACACCAGATGAAAGTTAAAAAAAAAAATTATACGATCTATAAAGTATGATTACATGACATTGGAATACGTTTAACAGTTTCATGTAAGGTAAACAGGGTGAAAATTAAATACAGTTGAATTTAAGAACAGTGTTCTGATTTAATTCGTGTCCGGTGATTTTGTGTATGAAATAAAAATTGTTCCATTTGCCTTCCACAGCTACGATACCGTGACAATATTACTGCAACTATTGATAACGTATTAACAAAAAATGGCGAACAAATTTGCCAGTCATGCCAGTCTGAATCGGCTTCTGCGCCCGATGTCAGGTTCAATTTGGGTCCCGCGAGTCGGTAGCGGAAATGGCCCATTCAAAACACCCCTAATTCTCGACCCCGGGGCTGAATCTGTCAACCGATAGCAAGATTAGTCAACGGGGCCTCTACTCAACGTAGTGTCGAGTTTAGCAGGCGACACTTTAGAAAAGTGTCCAATAGTTTGGATGTTTATTACGGCAGTAAGGTGAGTTGTGATTTTTTTTACTCCTTTTCTTTTAACTCGTGGCGTCTGCTTGTCTACTTGTCGTCTTGTCTGCTTATCTGACGAAAAACGTTTGGATCGATTTTTAACCCTTTTCCCGTGATCCAATCGAGCTGAAACTTTGCAAGCAGACTCGTGACGACGATCAAGAAGATCTATCAAATTTTCGTTAAAAAAAAAAAATATATAGTATAATTTCGGATTTTTAGAAATTTTAATGTTTTTTTCAAATTGGAATCATTATAGCAACGGCGGCCCGATAACGTCGCGGAATATTTTCTAAATTTGAATTACTCCGTCGGTATGCATAATAGGTACTTCACTACGAATTGAGAAAATCTAAATTGACTGACAAATGTTTTTAGAATTTAATCTTCAAAGCATGAATCGTCTTATCAAAGCTCAAAACATCTGACATTTTAGAAATATATTAAATTACTGTAAGTTTAGTGTTATGTTATATGTTTTAATTCGTATTTAATTGTTGTTATATTTTACAAAGAAAGGGAGTATATTAAAAACTTGGTTTTTATGGGTTAGTTTTTTATTACTTCCTTTATTTTAACTCGTAGCGTCTGCTTGTCTACTTGTCGTCTTGTCTGCTTGTCTGACGAAAAAACTTTGGATCGATTTTTAACCCTTTTCCCGTGATCCAATCGAGCTGAAACTTTCTCGCTGAAATAGACTCATGGTGAAGAAGATCTATCAAATTTTCTTTAAAAAATTAATAATTATAGTATAATATCGGATTTTTAGAAATTTTAATGGTTTTTTCAAATTGGAATCATTACTAAAGTTTGATTACTAGCAACGGCGGCCCGATAACGTCGCGGAATATTTTCTAAATTTGAATTACTCCGTCGGTATACATAATAGGTACTTCACTACGAATTTCGAAAATCTAAATTGACTGACAAGCGCTCCCAAAAACAACAACAAAATTACTCCTGTGTGCAGTCCTATTTATATTGACTAATGCTGATAGTGAAACCCTCAGACGTTTCCAGTATTTACGAGAACTTTCTCGTAGCTTCCAGGCGTTGATGTTTTTGAATGCTTCCCGTAAGCCGTAGATAGCGTAGATACGTAACGGCATAGATCATTTCAAACAACTGTCACGTGACGTAATTCTTTTTAGCCTCTTTACAGTAAAATAAATATTACTACGAGTTCGCCCATAAATCGTGAAAATATTTTTTTTTTCGACAATATTGTACATAATTTCAAAAATAAAATTTTGCTGTATTTGTATTGTTCTCACTAAGTCCATTTCTTTAATCTTATATACATCAAAATTCATCCCAACACATCACAGACTTATACACCATCTACGCGGTCTATAAATAATATGTTTTTCAAATGGTTAATTATCTTAAGTTTTGAAATATTTTTTCAACATTGTGTGGTGCATGTTATTGGTAGGTAAATTTTGTAATGATGCTTTTGTATACTAAATTATTTTATTATATTTTTATGCGTGTACTGTATTGTATCAATAAATATAAAGTAAATAAAGTAATTATTGTAGGGGTTGATTTAAACCCTCATCTAAAACCGCGTCGTTGAAAGCTCGGATTTTTGTAAACGCTTTCGTTTTCCGCACGGCAGAAATGCAATTATTTTTATGGCCACCCTGTGCAGCAAGGGGGATGTTTATTACTCAGCGAATACGTGTCGGACACAATAAGTCTGCACGGGTCGTAATGGCCAATAGGATCTCTGCCTTTGCGAGAAAAATGTTATTAGGAATGATTACATGGGGGTACGTTCTTTTGTACCTATTGAGGGGTGAAAATACATTGCACCAAACCGCATCCCCCAAAATTTTTGCTGCATTACAAAAATGTGTATTTATTTTACTCAAAGAGCAAAGATTTGATTAGGCGATTTGTGACATCTGTAGATTCATTCACATCTTCATATGTGAATGAATCTACAGAAGACTACTAAAAAAAAGCTGTATGTAGAGTTACGAATTAAGATGTTGTGATTTTTTTGATGTGTAACATCTTGCCTCTCGCTCTCCTGCAATCTGTGGCAGTGATTTTGAGTGTTTTGTTCCATAATATTATTTTTGTATAATGTAACATACTGTATTAACTATTAGGTAATTAATTGAAGTCATTATGAATCCAATGTCAACTACCAAATTATCATTGTGTAACACACATGTTGTAAATATTTCTATTTTTAAATTGACGTCACTATCATATCAATTATAAAACAGTTACTCCTCATTTTGTTAGTATATAAACAGTACATTTTTTCAAGACAATAGCATTATTAATTAAATCTCAAATAGAAAACTTCTCTAGTATTCTTAATGAGAATTGTACAAGAAGTCATTGTGTGTTTTTACTTAAATTAAAGTAACATAAAGTAAATTAAAGTACTTAAATGAAAGTAAAAAGACAGTAAAGTAGAAAAAAAGTGTATCTTTGTAAATTATCATAATACAAATATCTTCAAAAAACCACAAGGAAGGCTTATTTGAAAATCCAATCCAGTGCATAACAACGTCAAATGATTAACAATTTATTGTATAAAACACTGCCTCATATTAAACTCATTTTATGATTTTTTGCAAATAGCTGCCTTTACGCTTATGGGACAGTATTTCGGGCCGCGTAATAAAGTAAAAAAAATCTCAGGAAGGCTGTTATTCTACCCCTCAAAGTATTACATTAATTTCGTACATTTCATCGTGACGTATGTTTTCGTGCATTCGCTACATTCGGGAGTGACTCCGCCCATCCATGGATGTGCCCATCCGCGTGCAGCGCAAAACAAATGCTCAGTTTTATTTTAGCAAAATAACTTGCAGTGCGACAGGCTGCCTTGTCGTACTTAGCTTTATGTACCCTGTTGCATTAAACTTTATTTGGCTTGTTGAACTATACACTGTGGTGCTTTTGCTTTAAACTTTACAATATTATTTGAGTTTTGCTTTGAACTTCTGCACGAAGTATTTGCAGAGAACAAAATAGATTTATCCGTGATTTTAAATAAACATTTTCACAATTTACTCATTCTATTGCAGATTTGTGGTGTTTTTGTTATTGGTGATATCCACCAAGTTATAGCCAATAAATGCCAAGACAGTGTTTGGACAAGGCTTTGTTCCTGTTCCTTTGTTAATGTTCTTCCAGAAAACATTAAGATTGCGAATGCAGTTTTTGAAAAAATGATTCTGAGTGTTATTATGCTAAATGATAAAAGTAATATTTCAATGCCAATTTCAATCAGTATCCATTTTATCAGTCAGTGTAGACATCCTACTTTTAATCTTATTTTTCTGACACAAAATTATTCGTGAAAACATTATTGTCAACTGCATTTATACAAATAACCAAATGCCGAAAACAGTTCTTAATTAATTTATTTGCTCATTTAATTAATTTATTTGTTGGTCTTGTGGTTAAGACACTCGCCTCGTGATCCAAAGGTCGCGGGTTCACTCCAGATCAGAAAGTTAGTCCTATTTTCATAGCACAAGCGTTTAGCTCAGTTTGAAAATAGTAATAATATTGATGTGACACGTATTCCGTGTTCGCATCTCTATTTAAAAAATATATTTCTATATATATGTGGTATATGTGTATATATATATATATATATATATATCTAGGTATATGTGGTAAAAGTACTATGTGGAACATAGTACTTTTACCACATATACCACTTTTTTCCACATAATTTCGCTATTGACACACTGATCAGAGATGTATAGTGCAAGTAGCGAACAAGCAAACAAAACAATTATTGATGCATAGCAACAAGAACATTGCAAATTTATTAAGTGTTGCGGTTGTTGTGCATAAAATAATTATCGTAAATAAAGAATTGATATAGATATTTTATATCGTTGATTATATTGAAGTGATATTTCATATTCTTGACATTCAGATTATTGTCAAGAACATAGATGTCGTGTAGGAGTGACTTTTTAAATCATATGATCTTTATTTAAAACATTCAATTTGCGATCATTGCATATTTTATAGATAATTTCTTTCACCCACTATGTTTTATATATTTTTACTCATAATTTAATTTATCTTTACTTAACATTCATTTTAAGATCATTTCATGTTTTATGCATAAGTCATTTCGTCTGCTGTATTTTTAAATGTTTTTCTTTTAATATCTATTATTTAACTTTACTTAAAACATTCATTTTGAAACCACGGAGTATTCTATATATACCTTCCTTTGCCCTCTGCGGTATTTATATTTTTACTCAGTAAAAAGCCCGCACTGGCGTTGATAAATAAAATAAATAATTTTATTTCCAGCAAAATTATTTTAAGGCACGTCTCAGAAAATTTTATTTATCAAGGCGTGTTTTCTTATAACATCCAATAACCTTCAAACTATAAATATTGCACAGTAATTTGAGAATTTTATCTGTAGATTTTATTATAGTTAAAAATTTGGCTGTAGGTAACTACATATATGGAAAACATTTTTAATGCCAGGACCTAATTCAGGCATTTAATTTGAAAGCTTCCCGCAAAGCTCATTAAATAAAGCTCTCATATCCTCTTCCGTGACAAATCGGATGTTGTCGGGTATTTCCGTCGAGCTACAGTATTGTCAAACAAATGGGACTAATCCCCACATTCGTCATTTTATAGCAGATCTAAAAAATTGCAGTCAACCGGTTAGAAAAAATAAAAGCGGAAACACATTTTTGTAGGGTATTTGAAGAGACAATTTTCGTGTATCACCTAAAAAGTAGATTTCTAGACAGACTCTGACTGACTGTAAATGGAACTTCATTATGAATGATTTTAATTTATGTTTATAACAATTGGAACAGTAAACTTAAGATGAAAACACGACGTATGGTGGGAGGGGGGGGGGAATCAAGTGGGTGTATGGGCGTGGTCACTTAGCGCAGATTTTTATTTAAATTAGTTTCATCTTTGTAGATTCGGTAAATCCGAATATAGATTCAAGATGGAAGAACCCATGTCAGATTGATAATAACCTATTGCATCGAAACGAGAGCTGAACAGTTCGCACTAAACTACCTTTTAAAAATACTTCGATAAAAACCCATATCAGGCAGGACTCTACGCGAGAAAATGAGAAACACCGCGATCAGACGTACTAGATAAAATCTATTCCTATTAAAATCTAATTACTACTTGAGGATAATAGAACATTCTTTCGATTGCTTACGTAAAAATAATAAAATTGTATTATTAACATTACATTATAACATAAAGTGTAATGTAATGTAAAAATTAACAAAGAAAATAAAGATAAGTTAACATTAGGTGGTGATGTAATTTTACATACAAACTGCATATGCAGCTTTGTAAGATAGTTAGAAATAAAAAACTGTATATACATTCTTACAAATTAGAGAAACAAATTTTTAAAAATTAGTACGATTTTTGACTCTGTGATATTTTTTTTTACTATTGTAGAGAAATCGGATTTATAATATTGAGAAATCGAATAGGATGTTTCACAAAGATACGTTGATGCGAACAACGTGAGCAGCCGAAAGGCGCATTTTTGTACAGTTTTGTACTTTTCAGGGACTAATTTCCAAAACTCAATATACTCTCTCTTTTCTTTAAAAATAGCTTTCAGATTAGTATCGTTCTTTAACTCGATAAATTCATCAAATAGCTTCGCATAATCATATTCCAATGCAGCTAATTGTGTTATAGTTGTTGTTTCTAGGTGCCAGGGATTTTCTATACCTAAGCAACAAACAATTTTTGATATAACGTTAGTCATGAAATCTGCTCTTAAATTCCTTGGCTAAGGCGGCAATTTCATTGTTCTCCAGAAATGTGCTAATTATATCGAGATGGTCAGTGCATCTGGTTTGATTTTTCATAGGAAGAAACTTCAAAAAATCTTCGTGAATAGAATTTTGTCCGGTACCTACAGTATCTAACGAAAACGGAACATTATGATGTTGCTGAAATATCTACTACGTCTACCACACCGACTACCATACCTAACTACCACACGAAATCAGAGGGAAGAAGGATGGAAGACCCCTCAAAATATGGAAAGATAGTTGGGAGTCCACATCACGAGAGACGGCAAACTGCACAAACAGGCCCTAGTAGAAGTAGAAGAATTTCATCACTTTATCTTGTGTTTTACTTATTTATTTTTACATTTGTTTCCGAAATATTATCAGGTGCCGAATATATCACGGCACCCGTCACATGTTAAGCGCATTGAAAAAAAATGCAAATTTCGATTCGTTTATCTCCGTAACTGACGACATTTCACTGAAAGTGTAAAGAATATTTTCTATTCAAAATTGAATGAAGTTCTCTTCTTATTTATTCATTAGTCAGTCTTTTGTACACAAATAAACACACACGCTATGCGACCACATTCTGTCTACTTTCTTTCGCCGAATGCAAGTTTCACTAGAACTCACCACAAGTTTTGCCTTATGTTGCGATAATTCCACGCAGTACTATTCACTTTAGTCACTCTTCTATCGATATCATTATCAATCTTCGCTTATATTTCTTACTTTTTTAGATTTCTTAGTTTTTAATAAAAAAATCATTTTAGAGGTAAATTCGCTCAGAAAATTTGCGACATGAAAAGAAAAAGGACTTTGGAAATGATACAGCGATAATTTGAAAAAAGTTGGAACATTAATTTCTATGCCTAATTTAAACCTATCCACCTGGTTCACTCCCGGCTCTTTCGCCCTAGTTTTCATTGATATGTCTTGTCGTAAAAAATTATTAGCTTTTTTGTACTGCTTTCGCACTTTTAACGCGATTCGTAAAATTTTCCATCCAAGTAAAATATAATTAGGAAAGTTGAGCCATTTTTTTTTGTCCGAACTTAAATTGACTATAATATTAATCAATTACTTAATTTAAGGGTAGGTATATGCATAGCTTAACGTTTTAGTACGAGTAGGGGCGTGCAATAAAAAATATTAATATTTTTCTGGGACGTTTATTTACCTATACAAGTATATATATTTGTTATAAAAACATGGTTCTGAAAATGTATATTTCTGTCTTATATCGCTCATTATAAAATAATATCTCGTAAGCAACTTAATATAGATTTTATAGGGGAGACAAAAAAAGCGTAATACCTATTTTCTTTACAATAAATAGAATACGAGGAATTGATTTAATGGAATGAGAGATACAAATAACTATTTTAGGATATAAGCTTTTGCCAGAATATATGTATACACATTTTAAAGACAAATACACAAAAAACTTGATTTTGGTAAATGTTTGGTACGGGAGATATTGTTTTATCATGAGCGATGTATAACCTTTAGTGATATAATGCAGCAGTCAATCGTTATTTTATATCGCTGGTATGAACACATAACCTATGTTCATGTTTAGTGAGTGAATAAGTATGCTGTTGAGTGAACAAGTACTTAGAAGAAAAATATGAATATTTAAAGATCGATTTATTGGACAAATCTTAATAACTTTTAGATAAAAATATATAAAAAATTTAACTTTTGCGCTGGCATAAATAATTGCACTTTTGAAATAATTGTGCTCTTTGTCGTTAGCGCTAAACCCAAATATTATTTTCCTCGTCAACGAAATTCATTTTCAATTCCATTTCGGTTTTCCCCGTTTCAAACATTAAAACATTCGTACGAATTCACGAAGTGTAGTTTCGAACTTTAAAATTTGAATTTTCCACCGTTAATCTGATAATGGAAGGCTCTGACCAGAGTACCGCGTGATGTTGTACACTGGAGCAGAATTAAAATACCTGTATAAAGTAATTACCAGGCTTAACTAATGAAATAAAATAAAAATAATAGATGGATATTTTTTTTATATTACGAAATGAACGTAAATGTTAATCGTGAGTCAAATACGTCAATAGGTACATCTGATGTATTGTTGACAACTCAATTGTTTTTGAGATTATTTGGTCGAAAATTGTTTTTGTAATTAACGGAAGCTTCAACAACTCTCGAATCGTACACTAGCGTGGAATATTTGTTCATCTTATTCCACTGAAATTTATAGATCAACACGACTATTTTCAGCTCACAATGTCATTTTCATCTGGGATATGTAGTTTTAAACAATATATTTTCTGGTTCGTGGCACCTCAAGAAATATAAATGTTATTGCATGCGTGAACCATATTTGTACATGCGAGAAAAGAGACAAAGTTATATGATTACCTCACGCTAAATAATAGTGGAATAACGCACTTGGAGTTAATTGTTGCATACTACAACGCGCGTAGCGTGCGGTCAGTTTTTTATGTAAATTTATCACATCGTTTTTAATTTTACAAACCCATTTTTAATTCTTTTTTTTTACCTTTTATATTATTTTTATTATATGATTATTATATTATATTAATATATTATAAAAATAAAAAATTTACCTTTTATATTAATATTATGAAATTTTATCTAACTACTAGTTTTAGCTTACGAAGGGCATCGACAAATTCTTTATTATTATTATAAGATTTGACTTATATTATTTAATTCCCTATCCATAAAATAATTAAACATTAAAAAATCTTTGTCTTGTAGGCAATAAAAATCTATACTATCGACAGATTTGTCAGTGCCCGACTGATAGAAGTGGATGACGTGAGTAGAAAATCGACCTGTCAAAAAATTACCCCGTTTTCTTCATATTTTAGCCAAATGCAAGATTTGAAAAGGTAGTGATTTAAAAGAATACAACGATGATTTATTTGAATGTATTTAGACTTCATTTGTTTCGGCTTTCTTTCATTATTGTTAGTCTCTTTTTTTAGGAAAATGTAACGTAGCATAAGGATTCAAATTTCATCCGAAGTCGATTAGATGTGTAGGTAATCAGTAACAAATAACATCGTTTTAATTTTTTTTATATTATATAACGCTTTTGTATTATACAATATATACTATTCTTATTATCCACATATTATATTTATATACTCATTTAATTAATTAATTAATCTTATAGTTATATAGTATTTTGTTTCATATCTTTATTATTTTTTGTTCTCACTATATTGTTCAGCTGCTCATCTCGGCACAGGTTCTTCCTAGTGAGCGGCTCCATCTCCTATGTCATGTAACAAGATGAAGATAAAATAATAAAAAAAATTAAAAAATAATAATTAAATGATATACGTCCGCGGATGTTCCAATATTTTTTTTAAACTAATAACTCTTGACTAATTTTGCATTGAATACGCAGTTCAAATAATGAAATTTTGTAATCAAATCAATGAGTAATCAACACTGTATTCCTCCACTCATCTCAGTTACATTTTTTAACATTTCATATTTATGATAAAATAAAATTTTATAAAAAATCCACAACATTTGTATGATCATTATCTAATGTCTACATTTAAAAAAATAATTGTACCATTTTTGGTATTTGTAAAATCTAAATCGTGACACAAACCAATCGCACTTGCTGTATTCGCATTTTTTAGGCGTTTAATGTTCACGAATTTGGACCATGACCCCCCTTTTTCCTTCCTCATCCTACACCTTAATTAAAACCAACCGTTCCGGCGAACGACAAGTGTTGTTTCTTCGTTTACTTAATTAATTAGTAACCTCGGAAGTATTTTGTCACGCAATCGTTGCAGCAGTGTCGGCAGTGTGATAATTAGACTTGTGAAATGAGGTATTGATTAGTGTCGAATTCATCGGCCGGCCCGAGTATCTCGGATTCTGGAGGAGGGGAATATTATCGGCAGTGGTACGTCGAGTATTCCTCCTTTATTATTACAGTCCGCAAATCAACTTTGTTCCTGTATTACCTACCTTCCATCGCCATCCCGACTACCGCCAAATCCACCTCAACCCTTTTTTTGATCTCGGCAATTTCATTGGGAACGACACAGTATGGTTTATATCGCTGACTTTTCTATTTGATGTGCTCCCGTTTTTTTTAATTATTTGAAAATATAATAGAAACCTGAAAAGGTTTATGGATAACATTTTTTACACCATTCGATATAGGAATATAATTTAGATACAAAATCATTTTTTATAATTGGCCCAATTTTAGCATTTTTGTCACATCTGTTTTGAAATTGTCAGTAGTCAGTTGTTTCGTCTGTTGTGGTAGTTTACTTGTAATCATATGCTCCCGTTTTTTTTTATTATTTAAAAATATAATAGAAACCTGAAAAGGTTTATGGATAACATTTTTTACACCATTCGATATAGGAATATAATTGAGATACAAAATCATTTTTTATAATTGGCCGACTTTTAGCGTTTTTGTCTCATCTGTTTTGAATTTGTTAGTAGTCAGTTATTTCGTCTGTTGTGGTAGGTTACTCGTAATCATAGGAGTAATACATTTTTAGCATCTGGTGCATATTTATCTGTGTCCGGCATATTCATTTCATTATGAACATCTATACGGGTTGCATTTAAGATATAATACGGACATTCTTAAAAGGAATCGCTGACCTAGAGATCTTTAAGTATAGGGGTGTTTTTCACACGACTCTTTAAGCTGGGTCAGCGTAAGCGAAAAGCTACCCCTGATAGCATCGGGTAAGGGCCAGGCCTTCAGCGTTATAGATTTTGTCACGCAAAAGATACGTAGCAAACAGCATACTTAATGGAACGTTCTTTATAATCTTTCTATTATGAGTGCGGACTAGGGTTCATTCAATATCAGCATTGTTTTTAATATCAGCATTAGCAACAATCGATGCTGATTTTTAATGCTGACATTCAAGTCGTAGCGTGTTCGTTGCGGCGGGCCCTAGCGCGTTAAGTTTAACCAATCATAGGCAGTTATACAAAAAAGCTGTCACTTGTTTCCTCATTCGATTGTTTTGTCAACATAAATTGGTTGGACGCTAGTCAATAATTGTGTGACGTGCGCTGCGTAGTTGTACCTAATAATAACAAATTAACCTTATACAAATTCATAATGCCTCCTCCGATGAAAAGTGCAATACGAAAATATTTTACGTTAGTGGATAAGGATACCAAGTAGTGTAGTATTTGTAAGAAAAGACTATTCTCGACAAATAGATGATTATTGAAAAAAATATAAAATAAAAACATGTAACAAATAGGTACCTATGTATACTTAATGTACTTTGTTACTTTTATTGACAAAAAATAATGTTAGTAATTCGGATGAATTTCATTACACAGAAAAAGTATATTGCTTTCAAAAATTGTAGATTTCTCATTTAGTGACATTAACGACATCTGTGGGGATTTAGGGTAATGAAAATGGCTTTGTACAGCCTATATAAAGTGTGGCATGTAATTCAAATATATACAACTTCCAAAAATTAATAGGCATGTATATTCTTTCATGGGTGGAAATGGCGAATGTTACATTGTGTAAAGTGATCACTTTAGCCAACCATACGATAGGTCATAAGTCCTATGTACACCCAAAAGACTTCTATACCTACTTTCCCATAAAAAACTACGGTTTCGTCTCTGTGAGACATCTATAATATACATTAATTGAAAAATAATACAATTATTAACTATAACTTGTCTTTTATTCAAAATAATATACATATACGTTTGCTAATAATTGTGTAGCAGGATATGTTTTATTTAAGTAATTTATTAATATCAGCATCAGCATCCGCTGATACAATAAAAACCTTCATCAGCAACAACCCTGGTGCAGACTATAAATTCAAACGTGCATCATCTTTTCCACTAATACTGATTTGAAAATGGTGAATAAAATTTAACTAGATAGCGCCAAGAGTCCATAGTATTCATAGTCCAGCCCTGCTGTTTTGGTGTAATGATAGAAAGCCACTATATTTCTCAAAACTCTACCTTGTTGTCTATCATAATTTGGATGCTGGTGTTGGTAGTTAATAAGCCTTTACTGGAGCGTGTCGTGTCGCTCATCCCTTAAGCCTTCGGGCCCATTTGCAACTAGAATTTAAATTGTAAAAGTTCTTAATGTACTCAACATAGAGAGACATTTTCTGATTACTTTTTCGTAATAATACATATGAAAATAAAAACACTTTTTTTTTATTTTTACATTTTTAATTTTTTGAGACATGTTTCGTGCGCATTATCATTATTATATATATTATACTCGTAAGATGAAACGCGTCTCAAAAAAATTAAAAATGTAGAATTATTAAAGAACAAGTGTTTTATTTCCATATGTGTGAATATGGAGTTCTATAAACTTACCTCCGCAACAATAAAAATTAACCTTATTTATCTTCTGATGTAAATTTTTTCTAATATGTACTTTATTAATCAGTGAATTCCTTGATTCTTCGGCTTTGAATCTATCAAGTCTCAATTTTTTATAAAATTTAGCTTC
Source organism: Agrypnia vestita (assembly GCA_016648135.1). Taxonomy (NCBI): domain Eukaryota; kingdom Metazoa; phylum Arthropoda; class Insecta; order Trichoptera; family Phryganeidae; genus Agrypnia; species Agrypnia vestita. The sequence continues at coordinate 46,761 of JADDOH010006025.1, read as the reverse complement.
TGGACATTTTAATGTTTCGTTTACTTTTGTTTTATTCACATTCCAAATTTCAAAATTAATTGCTCTAGCCTGTTTCATTTTTGCTTTGATTACAGTATTCAAATTTGTATTGGAAATCTGACGCTTTGATATAAAACACAAAACCCTTTTTATTAACGAAACCAGTTTTTTGTGTACTTAATTAAAAAAGGGTCTATGAAACTTCCCGTTTGTACTCGATATTCGTGAATGTATACCAAATCGGTTGCATCTATTTTTTTATTTTATTATTCAATTTTTTATCCGCTTACTACTATTTCGTATTAATTGCTACGTAAATTTAAATCTACGTCAACCGCTTAGTAACGTATGAAAAAATTAATGTAAATAATAAACGTTTCATTCGACCAGAGTACGTCAATATGAATATCGTAATCATTCAGTAACCCGTAATATTGACAGAAATGCTTGACCAGCTTTATTTACACCATGCTTCACTGAATTTATCAATAACACCATAATTTATAAGGGTATTGGCGAATGTAAATCACGGGACATGATAATTGCAGGCTTTTAATGCTGAAAATTCATGGATATAAAACCATTAGTTTTTTAAATTTACTTAAATTCAATTAAAAAAAAACACATTGTTTTCTGTACATGGATTTTCACCTTCAAAATCCTGCAATTATTATATCCCGTGATTTTTTAGTTAGGCTAGTTTAGTAAATAAAATTACAAAATAATTGTACGTCTACGTTGATCATTCTAGGTAGAGGAGAGAAATAGCCTAGATCGGTGTCGTAAAACTTTCTTTGAAAAAGGCCTGGAGATCTCTTTGATCGGACAGAGATGTTTATGTATATTTGTGATAGAATTTTGATTGCTTTATGCTATCATAATCGTGTCTAATCGGTGATCGATGCGATAGAAACAGCGTTATAAAAAGTGTTCCACAGACGAGTGACAAGAGATAATTAGTGCGAATTAAGAAATGGATCATAAGTGTGTCACATATTCTAGAAACATTTACTGACTACGAATTTAATAAAAGTGCTCTAGTTATCTTTGTTGATAAATAAAAACTTTAAATTAAATAAATAAAACTAACTAAGTTAAACACCACTTATATTTATTTTGAAATCCAACCAGGTTTCGCTACGACCCTTCAGGGAGAATCTTAACTGCTTAACAATCTTAACACTTAAGATTCTCCCTGAAGAAGCTACGGTCGTAGCGAAACCTGGTTGGATTTGAAGATAAATATAAGTGGTGTTTAACTAAGTTAGTTTTATTTATTTACAAATGTTTGCTTCCTTCGAAAATAAAAACTTTATTTAACTTTTGGCGTTTAACAATAGTCACGGTACCGAGACAATATATTCAAAATATTCTAAAGGTTGTTATTTGCTGTATTAACCACAAATTAATCCGTTTAATAAAAAATATAATTTGTAAATTATTAAATTCTCGTGGCTTAGTTGCAGAAAATCAAATGATCAAATAATAGAAAAGCAATACAACGTAAAGACTGGTATGGTGTAGATAGAGGTTGGTTCTGTTACATGCATGTTTCAGTATACAGCAGTTACGTTTGAGCGTCCTAATTGGCGGAGCTCATCACGATCCCGGCATGGCGTTGTTTAATTTACTCCGCTGATTGCATCTTCGGGGTTTCTTGTTTGAAGGGTGGCTTGAACATTGATTTTCACCCCCGGCACGGGCCCACCCCATCCAGGCGGCTGATCACGTCCTCGTCAAGAGTGTTATCTGAGTTCCAACACACCTTCACTCCTTTGATCCAAGCTCTCCTCGTGTCCCTGCTCCTACGGATGTACATCCATCAAAGTATTACGCTATGTTTGTGTAATTCGATACAATGTACGAGCGATAAGGCTCAACAATTTCTATCGCATGTTGAGCACTGACGAAACATCCCTTGCGTAAGTATCAGCAACGTATTGAATCAACATCATGCTACAATAATAATAATAATAATATTATAAAGAGGAAAGATTTGATTGTGTGTTTGAATTGAATAGGCTCCGAAACTACTCGACCGATTTGAAAAATTGTTTTACATTTAGAATCCTACATTATCCCTGATGAACATAGGCTATAGAATATTTTCAAAAAACTTAGAAATCCGTATGAAAACTTCGATAATGTAACCGAACGTGTGAAAAAAATACCAAAAAAAAACCTTATATCACGTACGCTGCGAAAATTATTGATAGCAAAATGATGTACTACAGTTTTATAGAGGACATCAATATCTACAAAAAAGTCCGGAATACCGTGTGTCTAACTATTACAGTTATGTCACAATAACTACTTTTTATGTTAACATATGTAACGCCGCGCCGGTACAAACTAGGCCACATTATTCGTACCTGGGTATTATTACTTATCCAAATAAATCACTTCATATTCAAGGCTAAATCAGTGCCTGTAAATTACTTTTTGAATTATACCATTCAAAAGTTATCATGAGTGTAATAATTATCAAAACTACCAATTACATAAACCATGTAACTTAAGTAACATTTTTCACTTTTCCAATCTTTGTTAAGGGGGGGGGGGTAAGGTTTTTAACTTTTTTTTTTTGGATTTTATTTTTAATTTTTTAAATGAATGTATAACATCGCAAGAATATTGTGTCAAAATTTCAAGTCAATCGGAGCAAAATTGACGAAATTATGAACATTTGAGCGATGCTCAGACTGATTTTCTATACCTGCTCGGGCAGCTAAGAGACGCGCTCACCTGAAGACTACCGGACGTGCTATTTGCATTCGAAGAGTTTTGCGTAGACAAGGAAAAAGAGATGCTGATGATGAAAGCTCTTTGCCGTGTGAACATGGCATCGACAATTATGTGTAAGTATAAAATAAGTGTTGAGTTTTATTTTGAATTTTACAGTGTGTAAAACTTTAAATCGTTTTCCCCACATCTCACGTTTTCAAAGTCGGTGTCCATCATAACTTCAAAACTACTGCACCGATCCTTTTGAAATTTTGAA